>JAGFBZ010002537.1:0-114656 GCA_018398805.1 Hirundichthys speculiger | reverse complement strand
GGGTTCCTGAACAGATGGCAGAGGGGTTCCTGAACAGATGCAGAGGGGTTCCTGAACAGATGACAGAGGGGTTCCTGAACAGAGGGGTTCCTGACAGAGGGGTTCCTGAACAGATGGCAGGGGTTTCCTGAACAGATGGACAGAGGGGTTCCTGAAACAGATGACAGAGGGGTTCCTGAACAGATGGCAGAGGGGTTCCTGAACCAGATGACAGAGGGGTTCCTGAAACAGATGGCAGAGGGGTTCCTGAACAGATGACAGAGGGGTTCCTGAACAGATGCAGAGGGGTTCCTGAACAGATGGTCCTGAACAGAGGGGTTCCTGAACAGATGGCAGAGGGGTTCCTGAACAGAGGGGTTCCTGACAGAGGGGTTCCCTGAACAGATGACAGAGGGGTTCCTGAACAGATGACAGAGGGGTTCCTGAACAGATGGCAGAGGGGTTCAGAGGGGTTCCTGAACAGATGGCAGAGGGGTTCCTGAACAGATGGCAATGGGTTCCTGAACAGATGGCAGAGGGGTTCCTGAACAGATGGCAGAGGGGTTCCTGAACAGATGGTGACAGAGGGGTTCCTGACAGAACAGAGGGTTCCTGAACAGATGGCAGAGGGGTTCCTGAACAGATGACAGAGGGGTTCCTGATGACAGAGGGGTTCCTGACAGAGGGGTTCCTGAACAGATGGCAGAGGGGTTCCTGAACAGATGGCAGAGGGGTTCCTGAACAGATGACAGAGGGGTTCCTGAACAGATGGCAGAGGGGGTTCCTGAACAGATGGCAGAGGGGTTCCTGAACAGATGGCAGAGGGGTTCTGAACAGATGAGGGGTTCCTGAACAGATGACAGAGGGGTTCCTGAACAGATGACAGAGAGGGGTTCCTGAACAGATGCAGAGAGGGGTTCCTGAAACAGATGGCAGAGGGGTTCCTGAACAGATGGCAGAGGGTTCTGAACAGATGGGGGGTTCCTGAACAGATGGCAGAGGGTTCCTGAACAGATGAGGGGTTCCTGAACAGATGGACAGAGGGGTCCTCCTGGACAGAGGGGTTCCTGAACAGATGACAGAGGGGTTTCCTGAACAGATGGACAGAGGGGTTCCTGAACAGATGACAGAGGGGTTCCTGAACAGATGACAGAGGGTTCCTGAACAGATGGCAGAGGGGTTCCTGAGACAGATGAACAGAGGGGTTCCTGAACAGATGACAGAGGGGTTCCTGAACAGATGACAGAGAGGGTTCCTGAACAGATGGCAGAGGGGTTCCTGAACAGATGGCAGAGGGGTTCCTGAACAGATGGCAGAGGGGTTCCTGAACAGATGGCAGAGGGGTTCCTGAACAGATGGCAGAGGGGTTCCTGAACAGATGGCAGAGGGGTTCCTGAAACAGAGGGGTTCCTGGACAGAGGGGTTCCTGAACAGATGACAGAGGGGTTCCTGAACAGATGAACAGATGGACAGAGGGGTTCCTGAACAGATGGCAGAGGGGTTCCTGAAACAGAGGGTTCCTGACAGATGGAGGGGTTCCTGAACAGATGGCAGAGGGGTTCCTGAACAGATGGCAGAGGGGTTCCTGAACAGATGAACAGATGACAGATGAGGGGGTTCCTGAACAGATGGCAGAGGGGTTCCTGAACAGATGACAGAGGGTTCCTGACAGATGACAGAGGGGTTCCTGAACAGATGACAGAGGGTTTCCTGATGGCAGAGGGGTTCCTGAACAGATGACAGAGGGGTTCCTGACAGATGAACAGATGACAGAGGGGTTCCTGAACAGATGATGACAGAGGGGTTCCTGAACAGATGGCAGAGGGGTTCCGGAACAGATGACAGAGCAGGGGTTCCTGAACAGATGGCAGAGGGGTTCCTGAACAGATGGCAGAGGGGTTCCTGAACAGATGTTCCTGAACAGAGGGGTTCCTGAACAGATGACAGAGGGGTTCCTGAACAGAGGGTTCCTGACAGAGGGTTCCTGAACAGATGGCAGAGGGGTTCCTGAACAGATGACAGAGGGGTTCCTGAACAGATGACAGAGGGGTTCCTGAACAGATGGCAGAGGGGTTCCTGAACAGATGACAGAGGGGTTCCTGAACAGATGACAGAGGGGTTCCTGAACAGATGGCAGAGGGTTCCTGAACAGATGACAGATGGGGCAGAGGGGTTCCTGAACAACAGATGGCAGACAGAGGGTTCCTGAACAGATGACAGAGGGGTTCCTGAACAGATGGACAGAGGGGTTCCTGAACAGATGAACAGATGACAGAGGGGTTCCTGAACAGATGCAGAGGGGTTCCTGAACAGATGACAGAGGGGTTCCTGAACAGATGGAACAGAGGGGTTCCTGAACAGATGACAGAGGGGTTCCTGAACAGATGACAGAGGGGTTCCTGAACAGATGGCAGTGTGGTTCCTGAACAGATGGCAGAGGGGTTCCTGAACAGATGGCAGAGGGGTTCCTAAACAGATGGCAGAGGGGTTCCTGAACAGATGACAGAGGGGTTCCTGAACAGAGAACAGAGGGGTTCCTGAACAGATGGCAGAGGGGTTCCTGAAACAGATGCAGAGGGGGTTCCTGAACAGATGACAGAGGGGTTCCTGAACAGATGGCAGTGTGGTTCCTGAACAGATGGGACAGAGGGGTTCCTGAACAGATGACAGAGGGGTTCCTGATGACAGAGGGGTTCCTGACAGAGGGGTTCCTGAACAGATGAACAGAGGGGTTTCCTGAACAGATGGCAGAGGGGTTCCTGAACAGATGGCAGAGGGGTTCCTGAACAGATGGCAGAGGGGTTCCTGAACAGATGACAGAGGGGTTCCTGAACAGATGACAGAGGGGTTCCTGAACAGATGGCAATGTGGTTCCTGAACAGATGGCAGAGGGGTTCCTGAACAGATGACAGAGGGGTTCCTGAACAGATGACAGAGGGGTTCCTGAACAGATGGCAGAGGGGTTCCTGAACAGATGGCAGAGGGGTTCCTGAACAGATGACAGAGGGGTTCCTGAACAGATGACAGAGGGGTTCCTGAACAGATGACATGGCAGAGGGTTCCTGAACAGATGGCAGAGGGGTTCCTGAACAGATGGCAGAGGGGTTCCTGAACAGATGGAACAGAGGGGTTCCTGAACAGATGACAGAGGGGTTCCTGAAACAGATGGACAGAGGGGTTCCTGAACAGATGGCAGAGGGGTTCCTGAACAGATGGCAGAGGGGTTCCTGAACAGATGACAGAGGGTTCCTGAACAGAGGGGTTCCTAACAGATGGCAGTGGGTTCCTGAACAGATGGCAGAGGGGTTCCTGAACAGATGGCAGAGGGGTTCCTGAACAGATGGCAGAGGGGTTCCTGAACAGATGACAGAGGGGTTCCTGAACAGATGACAGAGGGGTTCCTGAACAGATGGACAGAGGGGTTCCTGAACAGATGACAGAGGGGTTCCTGAACAGATGGACAGAGGGGTTCCTGAACAGATGGACAGAGGGGTTCCTGAACAGATGACAGAGGGGTTCCTGAACAGATGGACAGAGGGGTTCCTGAACAGATGACAGAGGGGTTCCTGAACAGATGACAGAGGGGTTCCTGAACAGATGGCAGAGGGGTTCCTGAACAGATGGCAGAGGGGTTCCTGAACAGATGGCAGAGGGGTTCCTGAACAGATGACAGAGGGGTTCCTGAACAGATGGCAGTGTGGTTCCTGAACAGATGGCAGAGGGGTTCCTGAACAGATGGCAGAGGGGTTCCTGAACAGATGGCAGAGGGGTTCCTGAACAGATGACAGAGGGGTTCCTAAACAGATGGCAGAGGGGTTCCTGAACAGATGGCAGAGGGGTTCCTGAACAGATGGCAGAGGGGTTCCTGAACAGATGACAGAGGGGTTCCTGAACAGAGTTCCTGACAGAGGGGTTCCTGAACAGATGACAGAGGGGGTTCCTGAACAGATGACAGAGGGGTTCCTGAACAGATGACAGAGGGGTTCCTGAACAGATGACAGAGGGGTTCCTGAACAGATGGCAGAGGGGTTCCTGAACAGATGACAGAGGGGTTCCTGAACAGATGACAGAGGGGTTCCTGAACAGATGAACAGAGAGAGGGGTTCCTGAACAGATGACAGAGGGGTTCCTGAACAGATGGCAGAGGGGTTCCTGAACAGATGGAACAGGGGTTCCTGAACAGATGGCAGAGGGTTCCTGAACAGATGGCAGAGGGGTTCCTGAACAGAACAGAGGGTTCCTGACACAGAGGGTTCCTGAACAGATGGCAGTGTGGTTCCTGAACAGATGGCAGAGGGGTTCCTGAACAGATGGCAGAGGGGTTCCTGAACAGATGGCAGAGGGGTTCCTGAACAGATGGCAGAGGGGTTCCTGAACAGATGACAGAGGGGTTCCTAAACAGATGGCAATGTGGTTCCTGAACAGATGGCAGAGGGGTTCCTGAACAGATGGCAGAGGGGTTCCTGAACAGATGGCAGAGGGGTTCCTGAACAGATGGCAGAGGGGTTCCTGAACAGATGACAGAGGGGTTCCTGAACAGATGACAGAGGGGTTCCTGAACAGATGACAGAGGGTTCCTGACAGATGGCAGAGGGTTCCTGAACAGATGACAGAGGGGTTCCTGAACAGATGGCAGAGGGGTTCCTGAACAGATGGCAGAGGGGTTCCTGAACATATGGCAGAGGGGTTCCTGAACAGATGACAGAGGGGTTCCTGAACAGATGGCAGAGGGGTTCCTGAACAGATGGCAGAGGGGTTCCTGAACAGATGACAGAGGGGTTCCTGAACAGATGGCAGAGGGGTTCCTGAACAGATGGCAGAGGGGTTCCTGAACAGATGGACAGAGGGGTTCCTGAACAGATGACAGAGGGGTTCCTGAACAGATGACAGAGGGGTTCCTGAACAGATGGCAGAGGGGTTCCTGAACAGATGGCAGAGGGGTTCCTGAACAGATGACAGAGGGGTTCCTGAACAGATGACAGAGAGGTTCCTGAACATATGGCAGAGGGGTTCCTGAACAGATGGCAGAGGGGTTCCTGAACAGATGGCAGAGGGGTTCCTGAACAGATGACAGAGGGGTTCCTGAACAGATGGCAGAGGGGTTCCTGAACAGATGACAGAGGGTTCCTGAACAGATGGCAGTGGGTTCCTGAACAGATGGCAGAGGGGTTCCTGAACAGATGACAGAGGGGTTCCTGAACAGATGACAGAGGGGTTCCTGAACAGATGACAGAGGGGTTCCTGAACAGATGGCAGAGGGGTTCCTGAACAGATGACAGAGGGGTTCCTGAACAGATGACAGAGGGGTTCCTGAACAGATGGCAGTGTGGTTCCTGAACAGATGGCAGAGGGGTTCCTGAACAGATGGCAGAGGGGTTCCTGAACAGATGACAGAGGGGTTCCTGAACAGATGACAGAGGGGTTCCTAAACAGATGGCAGAGGGGTTCCTGAACAGATGACAGAGGGGTTCCTGAACAGATGGACAGAGGGGTTCCTGAACAGATGGCAGAGGGGTTCCTGAACAGATGACAGAGGGGTTCCTGAACAGATGGCAGTGGGTTCCTGAACAGATGGCAGAGGGGTTCCTGAACAGATGACAGAGGGGTTCCTGAACAGATGACAGAGGGGTTCCTGAACAGATGGCAGAGGGGTTCCTGAACAGATGGCAGAGGGGTTCCTGAACAGATGGCAGAGGGGTTCCTGAACAGATGACAGAGGGGTTCCTGGACAGATGACAGAGGGGTTCCTAAACAGATGGCAATGTGGTTCCTGAACAGATGGCAGAGGGGTTCCTGAACAGATGACAGAGGGGTTCCTGAACAGATGACAGAGGGGTTCCTGAACAGATGGCAGAGGGGTTCCTGAACAGATGGCAGAGGGGTTCCTGAACAGATGGCAGAGGGGTTCCTGAACAGATGACAGAGGGGTTCCTGAACAGATGGCAGTGTGGTTCCTGAACAGATGGCAGAGGGGTTCCTGAACAGATGGCAGAGGGGTTCCTGAACAGAACAGAGGGGTTCAGATGAACAGATGCAGAGGGGTTCCTGAACAGATGACAGAGGGGTTCCTGAAACAGATGGCAGAGGTGAACAGAGGGGTTCCTGAACAGATGGCAGAGGGGTTCCTGAACAGATGGCAGAGGGGTTCCTGAACAGATGGCAGAGGGGTTCCTGAACAGATGGCAGAGGGGTTCCTGAACAGATGGCAGAGGGGTTCCTGAACAGATGACAGAGGGTTCCTGAAACAGATGACAGAGGGGTTCCTGAACAGATGACAGAGGGGTTCCTGAACAGATGACAGAGGGGTTCCTGAACAGATGACAGAGGGGTTCCTGAACAGATGACAGAGGGGTTCCTGAACAGATGACAGAGGGGTTCCTGAACAGATGACAGAGGGGTTCCTGAACAGATGGCAGAGGGGTTCCTGAACAGATGGCAGTGTGGTTCCTGAACAGATGGCAGAGGGGTTCCTGAACAGATGGCAGAGGGGTTCCTGAACAGATGGCAGAGGGGTTCCTGAACAGATGGCAGAGGGGTTCCTGAACAGATGGCAGAGGGGTTCCTGAACAGATGGCAGAGGGGTTCCTGAAAACAGATGACAGAGGGGTTCCTGAAACAGATGGCAGAGGGGTTCCTGAACAGATGGCAGAGGGGTTCCTGAACAGATGGCAGAGGGGTTTCCTGAACAGATGAACAGAGGGGTTCCTGAACAGATGGGAGAGGGGTTCCTGAACAGATGACAGAGGGGTTCCTGAACAGATGAACAGATGGCAGAGGGGTTCCTGAACAGATGACAGAGGGTTCCTGAAACAGATGGCAGAGGGGTTCCTGAACAGATGACAGAGGGGTTCCTGAACAGATGACAGAGGGGTTCCTGAACAGATGGCAGAGGGGTTCCTGAACAGATGACAGAGGGGTTCCTGAACAGATGACAGAGGGGTTCCTGAACAGATGACAGAGGGGTTCCTGAACAGATGGACAGAGGGGTTCCTGAACAGATGGCAGAGGGGTTCCTGAACAGAGGGGTTCCTGAACAGATGGCAGAGGGGTTCCTGAACAGATGACAGAGGGGTTCCTGAACAGATGGCAGTGTGGTTCCTGAACAGATGACAGAGGGGTTCCTGAACAGATGGCAGAGGGGTTCCTGAACAGATGGCAGAGGGGTTCCTGAACAGATGACAGAGGGGTTCCTGAACAGATGGCAGAGGGGTTCCTGAACAGATGGCAGAGGGGTTCCTGAACAGATGGCAGAGGGGTTCCTGAACAGATGGCAGAGGGGTTCCTGAACAGATGACAGAGGGGTTCCTGAACAGATGGCAGAGGGGTTCCTGAACAGATGACAGAGGGGTTCCTGAACAGATGACAGAGGGGTTCCTGAACAGATGGCAGAGGGGTTCCTGAACAGATGGCAGTGTGGTTCCTGAACATATGGCAGAGGGGTTCCTGAACAGATGACAGAGGGGTTCCTGAACAGATGGCAGAGGGGTTCCTGAACAGATGACAGAGGGGTTCCTGAACAGATGACAGAGGGGTTCCTGAACAGATGACAGAGGGGTTCCTGAACAGATGACAGAGGGGTTCCTGAACAGATGGCAGAGGGGTTCCTGAACAGATGGCAGA
Source organism: Hirundichthys speculiger (assembly GCA_018398805.1). Taxonomy (NCBI): domain Eukaryota; kingdom Metazoa; phylum Chordata; class Actinopteri; order Beloniformes; family Exocoetidae; genus Hirundichthys; species Hirundichthys speculiger. Next base: position 107,057 of record JAGFBZ010002537.1, on the reverse strand, counting down.
GGGGTTCCTGAACAGATGGCAGAGGGGTTCCTGAACAGATGGCAGAGGGGTTCCTGAACAGATGGACAGAGGGGTTCCTGAACAGATGACAGAGGGGTTCCTGAACAGATGGCAGTGTGGTTCCTGAACAGATGGCAGAGGGGTTCCTGAACAGATGGCAGAGGGGTTCCTGAACAGATGGCAGAGGGGTTCCTGAACAGATGGCAGAGGGGTTCCTGAACAGATGACAGAGGGGTTCCTGAAACAGATGGCAGAGGGGTTCCTGAACAGATGGCAGAGGGGTTCCTGAACAGATGGCAGAGGGGTTCCTGAACAGATGGTAGAGGGGTTCCTGAACAGATGACAGAGGAGTTCCTGAACAGATGGCAGTGTGGTTCCTGAACAGATGACAGAGGGGTTCCTGAACAAATGACAGAGGGGTTCCTGAACAGATGACAGAGGGGTTCCTGAACAGATGGAGGGGTTTCCTGAACAGATGGCAGAGGGGTTCCTGAACAGATGGCAGAGGGGTTCCTGAACAGATGACAGAGGGGTTCCTGAACAGATGGCAGAGGGGTTCCTGAACAGATGACAGAGGGGTTCCTGAACAGATGGCAGATGTGGTTCCTGAACAGATGGCAGAGGGGTTCCTGAACAGATGGCAGAGGGGTTCCTAACAGAGATGGCAGAGGGGTTCCTGAACAGATGACAGAGGGTTCCTGAACAGATGGCAGAGGGGTTCCTGAACAGATGGCAGAGGGGTTCCTGAACAGATGGCAGAGGGGTTCCTGAACAGATGGCAGAGGGGTTCCTGAACAGATGACAGAGGGGTTCCTGAACAGATGGCAGAGGGTTCCTGAACAGATGGCAGAGGGGTTCCTGAACAGATGACAGAGGGGTTCCTGAACAGATGACAGAGGGGTTCCTGAACAGATGGACAGAGGGGTTCCTGAACAGATGGCAGAGGGGTTCCTGACAGATGACAGAGGGGTTCCTGAACAGATGGCAGAGGGGTTCCTGAACAGATGACAGAGGGGTTCCTGAACAGATGACAGAGAGGTTCCTGAACAGAGGGCAGAGGGGTTCCTGAACAGATGACAGAGGGGTTCCTGAACAGATGAACAGAGGGGTTCCTGAACAGATGACAGAGAGGTTCCTGAACATATGGCAGAGGGGTTCCTGAACAGATGGCAGAGGGTTCCTGAACAGATGACAGAGGGGTTCCTGAACAGATGACAGAGGGGTTCCTGAACAGATGACAGAGAGGTTCCTGAACATATGGCAGAGGGGTTCCTGAACAGATGGCAGAGGGGTTCCTGAACAGATGGCAGAGGGGTTCCTGAACAGATGACAGAGGGGTTCCTGAACAGATGACAGAGGGGTTCTGAACAGATGACAGAGGGGTTCCTGAACAGACATGGACAGAGGGGTTCCTGAACAGATGGCAGAGGGGTTCCTGAACAGATGGCTGACAGAGGGGTTCCTGAACAGATGACAGAGGGGTTCCTGAACAGATGACAGATGGACAGAGAGGGGTTCCTGAACAGATGGCAGAGGGGTTCCTGAACAGATGACAGAGGGGTTCCTGAACAGATGACAGAGGGGTTCCTGAACAGATGACAGAGGGGTTCCTGAACAGATGACAGAGGGGTTCCTGAACATATGGCAGAGGGTTCCTGAACATGGGCAGAGGGGTTCCTGAACAGATGGCAGAGGGGTTCCTGAACAGATGACAGAGGGGTTCCTGAACAGATGGCAGAGGGGTTCCTGAACAGATGAACAGAGAGAGGGTTCCTGAACAGATGGCAGAGGGGTTCCTGATGACAGATGACAGAGGGGTTCCTGAACAGATGGCAGAGGGGTTCCTGAACAGATGGCAGAGGGGTTCCTGAACAGATGGCAGAGGGGGTTCCTGAACAGAGGGGTTCCTGAACAGATGGCAGAGGGGTTCTGAACAGATGGCAGAGGGGTTCCTGAACAGATGGCAGAGGGGTTCCTGAACAGATGGCAGAGGGGTTCCTGAACAGATGACAGAGGGGTTCCTGAACAGATGCAGAGGGGTTCCTGAACAGATGGCAGAGGGGTTCCGAACAGATGACAGAGGGTTCCTGAACAGATGACAGAGGGGTTCCTGAACAGATGACAGAGAGGTTCCTGAACAGATGGCAGAGGGGTTCCTGAACAGATGACAGAGGGGTTCCTGAACAGATGACAGAGGGGTTCCTGAACAGATGACAGAGGGGTTCCTGAACATATGGCAGAGGGGTTCCTGAACAGATGACAGAGGGGTTCCTGAACAGATGGCAGAGGGTTCCTGAACAGATGGCAGAGGGGTTCCTGAACAGATGACAGAGGGGTTCCTGAACAGATGGCAGAGGGGTTCCTGAACAGATGGCAGAGGGGTTCCTGAACAGATGACAGAGGGGTTCCTGAACAGATGACAGAGAGGTTCCTGAACATATGGCAGAGGGGTTCCTGAACATATGGCAGAGGGGTTCTGAACAGATGGCAGAAGGGTTCCTGAAACAGACAGAGGGGTTCCTGAACAGATGACAGAGGGGTTCCTGAACAGATGGCAGAGGGGTTCCTGAACAGATGGCAGAGGGGTTCCTGAACAGATGACAGAGGGGTTCCTGAACAGATGACAGAGGGGTTCCTGAACAGATGGCAGAGGGGTTCCTGAACAGATGACAGAGGGGTTCCTGAACAGATGGCAGAGGGGTTCCTGAACAGATGGCAGAGGGGTCCTGAACAGATGACAGAGGGGTTCCTGAAACAGATGCAGAGGGGTTCCTGAAAACAGATGACAGAGGGGTTCCTGAACAGATGACAGAGGGGTTCCTGAACAGATGGCAGAGGGGTTCCTGAACAGATGGCAGAGGGGTTCCTGAACAGATGGCAGAGGGGTTCCTGAAAACAGAGAGGGGTTCCTGAACAGATGGCAGAGGGGTTCCTGAACAGATGACAGAGGGGTTCCTGAACAGATGGCAGAGGGGTTCCTGAACAGATGGCAGAGGGGTTCCTGAACAGATGGCAGAGGGGTTCCTGAACAGATAACAGATGACAGAGGGGTTCCTGAACAGATGACAGAGGGGTTCCTGAACAGATGGCAGAGGGGTTCCTGAACATGTGGCAGAGGGGTTCCTGAACAGATGACAGAGGGGTTCCTGAACAGATGGCAGAGGGGTTCCTGAACAGATGACAGAGAGGTTCCTGAACAGATGGCAGAGGGGTTCCTGAACAGATGGCAGAGGGGTTCCTGAACAGGTGGCAGAGGGGTTCCTGAACAGATGACAGAGGGGTTCCTGAACAGATGGCAGAGGGGTTCCTGAACAGATGACAGAGGGGTTCCTGAACAGATGGCAGAGGGGTTCCTGAACAGATGGCAGTGTGGTTCCTGAACAGATGGCAGAGGGGTTCCTGAACAGATGGCAGAGGGGTTCCTGAACAGATGACAGAGGGGTTCCTGAACAGATGACAGAGGGGTTCCTGAACAGATGGACAGAGGGGGTTCCTGAACAGATGACAGAGGGGTTCCTGAACAGATGACAGAGGAGTTCCTGAACAGATGGCAGAGGGGTTCCTGAACAGATGGCAGAGGGGTTCCTGAACAGATGACAGAGGGGTTCCTGAACAGATGACAGAGGGGTTCCTAAACAGATGACAGAGGGGTTCCTGAACAGATGGCAGAGGGGTTCCTGAACATAAGGCAGAGGGGTTCCTGAACAGATGACAGAGGGGTTCCTGAACAGATGACAGAGAGGTTCCTGAACAGATGGCAGAGGGGTTCCTGAACAGATGACAGAGAGGTTCCTGAACAGATGACAGAGGGGTTCCTGAACATATGGCAGAGGGGTTCCTGAACAGATGGCAGAGGGGTTCCTGAACATATGGCAGAGGGGTTCCTGAACAGATGACAGAGGGGTTCCTGAACAGATGACAGAGGGGTTCCTGAACAGATGGCAGAGGGGTTCCTGAACAGATGACAGAGGGGTTCCTGAACAGATGACAGAGGGGTTCCTGAACAGATGGCAGAGGGGTTCCTGAACAGATGGCAGAGGGGTTCCTGAACAGATGACAGAGGGGTTCCTGAACAGATGACAGAGAGGTTCCTGAACATATGGCAGAGGGGTTCCTGAACAGATGGCAGAGAAAGGCTCTCAGTGGATGGCAGAGGACAGCCACAAACCCTGCAAATAAATTTGAAACTGATACATGACAAACTCTTTTGTGTCACTTTTAATACAGAAAAACCTGCTTTAAGCATCCAGCAAGCACAATGTTAAAGGATCCAGCATAAAGTTCATTTAAGCTGCTTGGTCAAGTTTTTTTTTCTTTTTTTTTTACAGGCTATACTGAGGTTTTTACACAATAAAGAGGTGTGGACTTGAGTCAAGAGACGGTCAAACTTCAACTATGGCTTCAGCACATGTGACGTCACCTGGACTTCAGCCTCTGGGGGAGCGGGAGCTCAAGATCATTCTGGAACACACTCACAATATGAGGTCAGCTTTCATTTTCCAGACAACAGGAACCCATGACGACCACTAATCCATCCGTCCATCCTACAGCAGCGACACGAACACGTGGCTGTACGTCCAAATGATGTCATTTACGACCTCACAGGTCCAACATTACTGACTTTTATGACTCTGCCTCTGCAGCGTTCACTGACCAAAGGTGTTTTTGTTCCACAGAGTCCCAGCAGCATGACCATGACCAGGTGAGTGTTCGTAGCTCTCTGTATTTAGATGATATTCTAGAGGAAGTGCTGGAACATGACAGATCTGCTTGTTCTCATCCATGTTCACATGTCCAGTCCAGCCAGTTTGCTCCAGCAGGAACCGGATCTAAATGCTTCTCGTGTTTCATCCTATGAGGTTTGATTTTAGCTTTAACTGGCTGCTTTTGCAAAGCACAACAATAGAGTTCTTTTTGAAACTACTGCTCAGTGGTTGCACTGTTTTATTTCATGTTTGTGCATAAAAGCACTAAATGGCTGTTACTGAAATGTTCTGATTGTTATGTCAGCCTTATGATTAATACTTAAATAAGTGATTAGATAGTTTTGTTAGGAAACTGTTATATATTCAGGAAGTGTGTACTCAGCAAATGCTACATATTTGAGTTATTTTTGAAACTACTGCTCAGTGGTTGCACTTTTTTATTCCATGTTTGTGCATGTTGAGTCTGTTAAAAAAGGATGAAGTTGCTAAAGTGAAGTATTTTGGATTTAATTAAAATGCAGCTAATTGAGCATCAAAGGGAATATTTCCCACTTTGAAGTCATTTTGGTTTTTGCCATTTTGGTTCACCAGTAAATGTATTTTTTTGTGTTGATATTCTGTGATAATCTATTTTACTATCTCCGATTCAAACTGCACCATCTTTTCATTCAATAAATTTGAGAAGTTGGAAATTTTCCTTGATTTGGGTCGTGGCTTGTCATTAAGGGTGATGGTGGGTTCTGAAGCCAGACCAGTTGAGAACCACTGGTCTATACCAATTAAATAAAAAAACTAGAAAAACGCAGACCAAGCACACCAAGCACAATTATCGAAAATTTAAAAAGTGATCCAGAATCGAGGATTTCTTCCAGATCACACTCAAAATGAAATCAGTTCTTCCTTTTCACTTTTCTGACAACTCCTGAAAATTTAATCAAAATCCATCCATAACTTTTTGAGATATCTTGAACACAGACAAACAAACAAACAAACAGACAGACAGGCAGATAAACGCCAGCAAAAACATAACCTCCTTGGCGGAGGTTAAAATAAAACTCACGCAGAGCTTGGTACATGGGAATCACCTGTGGTGATAAATCCATATTTCAGTAGGACTCCTGGTATTGTCTGTTAAAATCTTTCTTTTTCTTGTAAGTCGTAGGCTGTTCTTCTTTCTCTTCACTGAGCATTTTCCCCGTCACTAGGAAACTTTCCAAAGACGTCTGTTTCTTACTCATCTAAATTTTGGCGCTCAAGTGACCGAGATGTAACCGAGAGAATTTTTCAAAATAAAAGAGTTTTCACAATAAAAGCTCGTTCAGACTCATATAATGAATAAAACTTTACCAAAATGGCTAAATTGGAAAATTTAAAAAAGGTGAAGTGACATCTCACTGATATCATACAAAAGTAACAGTGATCATTGTTATTATCATCAATATAAATGTATGAATGACAAAATCAGAGGCAGCCAAACACCGTTCATGTATATAGATTAGTATTGGTAAATTATTCTTTAGAATATTGAATGAAAGTAATTATTCCAGAGAGTATTATTTATATCAATTTGATTAATATAAATTACCAGGAAACACACAAGCAAGTTGTGTAGATTTCCAGGAAGAATTCAGCAGACATGCTGCATCTTTCTACCTGGCACCAAAAAAGGAGACAAGTTGCAGCTCAGCATAGCCAATACATAGCTGTCATTACTGGGGTCTTGACATCTGAGCTGTGAATTGAAACCTAACAGAACATGGTCATATTTGAAGGAGAATATGTTTTGTGTTAACTGCAGCAACAGAGCAACCTGAGCAGCTGTGCGCTGGTCTGGAAGAGTCTGAGGATGAATCTCAGCTAAGCAGCAGGCAGCTAGTGCTAACGGAGCATTAGCTGCGCGCAGTGCTCATTTTTGATGTTGCCAGTGAATAAACATTTGAAATGGGGGGTTCTGCTGCAGACGACCACTGGCAGCTCCACAGTCCCTCCACCGTAGTTCTGCTGAGGGTGTTTCAGCTCTGGCATGTTGTGGATGTTGTTTCAGCAGCCACATTTGAAATGAGGATGTCTGGACAGCATCAGTGCTGATCAGTGGCGGCGGCAAAACATTTTCATTGCAGTTGCTTAGGGGTTGCTAAACAATTGTATGGAGTTGCTGGACAATTTAATTGCAATACCAATTAAATAGCATAAATATGGATATGTATGTCATTACCCGCCTACTCATTCTAATCACCGCTATCTGAAACTAGCGCGCATGCCATGAAACAGATAAAAAAATCAATTTGAAGTTCGTTATTATAATTTTACCATATAGTCATGCAGCTTTTCACAGCAGTGAGAAATGCACATTAACAGCCCAGACTACAAATCATTTAACAATAACCTGTTCATCACATTTTAACCAGTTAATATTCACATAAGTACACATCAGAAGAGATCTGGCAACAGATAGTGCTCCATTTTGATGTCACTTTTCTAACGGCCCGGTTTTTTTTTCCCAGCTGACTTCGCGTGACCCCTGCAGGCCAGCTCTGGCGAGACTCTCTCTCATCGTTTTTAATCGTCTTCCTTTTATTTTAATTTAAAACAAAAAACACATAAGATTAATTTTAAATTAAATTGGTACAATTTTTATTTTATTTAACACAATTAAGATTTTTTCATTTTTAATAGTCTCCATTCTTGGGGTTGCTTTGAGGTTGCTAGGTCATATTTTGGGGTTGCTATAGCAACAGCAAGCTACCCCCCCAGCGCCGCCCCTGGTGCTGATACTGCTGGTCCTGAATCTGTTTCTGGTGCTCCTACTGCACTGGTACCAGTTCTGGGGCTGAACTGGCACTGGGAGGTTAACCAAACCAAAATGACACCTGCTTTTGCTTTATATTAATATTCCTTTTTTCTGTCTCTCAGCACGGCTCAAATTGTGTCCACATCAAGGTCCAAACTGGACACCAAGCTGGAGGCCCTGGAGTGCCATTTCACCTGGGACCTGAATGCCAGCAGGTCCAGACTCTTCCGTATGAGGGATGCGCTGGAGGACATTGGCACTGAGGAGGGGTACAGCTGGCTGGGCCACATCTACAACCTGCAGGGCTTTGTCCAGCACCAGCTGAGCTTTGTCGACGAGGCCCTGACCTTCTTCTGCCGAGCCACCGAGGCCTTCCGCCAGATCAGAAACACGGTCTCCGACGAGGGTCCCTGGTTGGTGGTGAACTACGGGAACCTGGCCTGGCTGCACTACCTGCTAGGGGAACGTGCGCAGAGTCGGGATTACCTGTCAAAGGTTGATGAGCTCAGGGGTGAATACCCGTCTCCAAGCCAGGACGAGCTCCATCCGGAGATCTGCGCTGAGAAGGCCTGGACCCTGATGAAGTTCGACAAGCACCAGCAGATGCTGGCTGCACATTACTTCCAGAGAGCTGTCAGGATGCAGCCAGACATGGTGGAGTGGCAGACCAGCCGCGCATTAGCGCTTCTTAACGCCTCCAGACACCACACAGATAACCTGGGGGCTGACATTCTGGAGAAAATGAAAATCGCCAAAGAGCACGACCCGGAGAACCTGCACCTAGCTGCTCTTTACCTGGAGGCCTGTCCCACAAAAGGACCAAAGATGGAGGAGGATGTACGACAGCTGGCCAGAAGGGTTTTGAGAAAGCCAGTGAGCAGCTACAGTGGCATCGAACCGTTGCTGAGGCTTTACAGGAGGTATTTATCAATGGATGAAGCCATTGATTTAGCAGAGGAGACCCTGGAGAGACACCCTGAAGCCAGATACATAAAGAAGTGCACGGCACTATGCTACAGGATGAGGATCTTCTCTCAGAGCGACAATCACGATCGCAGCATGATCGACAGAGCCATCAGTCTCTGCCAGGAGGTGATCGCTCTTTATCCTTACTCCTCGCTTAAAATGCAAACAACTCTTGCAGAAATATATGCAAAGTTTAACCAAGTTAAAGCAGAGCAAATGTTCGAGGAGCTGCTGAAAACCGATCTGGATCCCGAAGGTGCTCAGATGCTTTACAACTGCTACGCCAAATATTTCCATTTCAGCAGAAAGGACATCCACGCGTCAGTGGAGTACCACATGAAGGTGGCGGCGATACCGTGGGAGTCCATCTACCGCCAGGACAGCATCAGAAACCTCCTGAGGATCAGAGGAAGTAACAGTCACCAGCTGTGTGGAGACATCGAGGACTTTCTGGACAAACTGACTCTCTGAGACACCAAGACCAGCTCTTAATCCATAATCATACTGGTGTTTATGGCTTAAAACATATTTATTTGACATGAAACCAATTCTTACCTTAGACGTCATCATAAGCTTAAAAAGAGAAGTATTGCGTGTTGTTGTATTTTTTATGAAAAATAAGCAGTTTATCCAAATCTCAGCCACCAGACTTTATTTCAGGACTTCAACTGACTAAATCAAAAGGTGGGGATTATCTTGATTGGTCAGATGCTACTTTAGACTCAAAGAGCTGTGGACAGGCCATCATGATGTCAGCGTCCCATCTGATGGAAACGGGACTATAGCTGGTATAATGTGGGCACCAGGACACCTTCCCCAACAGAGACGCTGGTGTCTTTGCTGCTACGCTTCCTTCAGTTGATGATTTTCATACTTAATTACCTCCGCCAAGGAGGTTATCTTTTTTTGGCCGGCGTTTGTCTGTCTGTCTGTGTTCAAGATAACTCAAAAAGTTATGGATGTATTTTGATTACATTTTCAGGAGTTGTCAGAAATGTGAAAAAGTAGAACTGATTTCATTTTGAGTGAGAAATCCTGGATTCTGGATTACTTTCAAATTTTCAATAACATTGTGGTCAGTGTATGGAGCCCCGTTTGGGTCATAATTCAATGAATAAATGAGTCTATTATTATGAAATACAGGCGTTTATTATTATGAAATATTTCCCATTGTTATAATGGTTTCGTTTTTTCATTAGAATGAGCTTTTACATAAAAATGGATTCGTTTTTCATAAGAATGATTTGTGTGTCAATCACAGCAGAGAGGGTGGAGCCATTTATATGATTGGCTGCTCTTTCATTCAGGCATAAGCAACAGAACAGTGAATACTGATAGTGGGCGAGAGGTGCAATGTATATACTCCAGGCCAGTAGGTGGCAGAATGCACCTCAGTTTACGGTTAAAAGTTGACATTGACTAAGAAACGTCAAGGTTTCCCGTAGCTCAGTCCAAGCTGCCATAGCTACAATCGGACTAGGAGCGACCTTGATGACGCCACGGCCCGCTGCTAACGGGACCTCACGGCCAAAACTAGTCGATGTCAGAGCGTAGAATGGAGAAGGATCAGCCAATGAGTGTGCAGGTCAACCACTGGTCCCGCCCACTGGCAAAATGTCATTATTATGTAAAAACTCATTCTTAGTAAAAAAAAAGCCATTCTGAAATAAACTATTATGCATTACACTAAGATTAAATAATAATAAAATATGTTTTCATAATAATTACATTTTTTCATAATAATGGGAAATATTTCATAATAATACACATATATTTCATAATAATGGGAAATATTTCATAATAATAAACATGTATTTCATAACAATGGGAAACATTTCATAATAATGGATATGTATTTCATAATAATGAACTCCTGTATTTCATAATAATAGACTCATTTATTAATTCGATTATGACCCTAACGGGGCTCCATATCAATGGGGCCAAACATTTTGTTTCTCAATATTTCCGTTAATTATTGCCCAAAACTCGTGAAATTTGACTCAGGGATTGTCAATGGGAACCTCTATCACATTTCAAAGGCTGATCCGGATCTGATCCAGAACGTGGATTTTATCTGTAAATCGCTATATGGGGGAACTGTTGCGCTTGGCGGAGGTCTGTGCTCTCTGAGGGATTTTCTAGTTTATAGCTGGATTTATGGCTTGTCCTGTTGAAAACCTAACTAATCTCTGAATTTGTTCATTTTTGTTGGACCTCTGTGTTCCTGACTGGAAGCAGGACTTGTGCACATTCATGATGCACCCCCACCCCTCACAGAAGGCTGACCCAAACTCAGTCAGAAGACTTGGGTACCTTCAGACATTTGACCGATCAGACAGCACTTTAGACAACATCGTCCCACCTGAGGAAGTAGCATCACTAGTGATAGTTTTCTTTGTTTTTCTAAAGTAATTACAAACTATAAGTACAATGGGCATGAAGCTACTGAAGAAGTATCCTGGATAAGAAAAAAAAAAATGGCTGTGAAATTGATGTTTGAGGTGCTGGACCCGTTGTTACGGGCTGTCCAGTCCCTGTACAAACAGAGTGAGAGTTTGCTGGTTGTTAGTCAGATTAGTTTCCACCGAGAGTTGGACTCTGTTATGTTAAAAAATGCATTTTGAGGCCTAACGGCTCTAAGGACATGACTCTTTGCCTCTAATCCTGCTTAATTTTAGGTCACCGATTGTTGTCTTTATCAAGTCGCTGAGGTTGTGTCTAGACAGATCACAAGGTTTTACAAGGTTACGGGTTACTGTAATTTTCCACTTCATATAGAATTGTATTAGATGAACTGCCCACCTTTTTGTCTTTAGCATTTTGAAGAATCCTGCATTCTGTGATGAGCTCTCTGAATTTGACTGCAGCCTTGGGAAAATAAACTCCGTTTGCACCTCCGTCGTTTGTCAGTGCCTTGCTTAACAGTCGAATAGATTGCATCACCAGTGCACATTAATTAATAATTCTTATGACTAAGAAGATTTCCAAATTCTTAGTTTACAGACTCCATCAGGGCTGATCTTTGTCACTGATTCTGTTCATAACATTTATGTACAGAATTTCTAGGTTCAGAGGTGGTTCTGGTTCAGTGGTGTCAGGATTTTGTCTCTGCTGTTTGCAGATGACGTGGTCCTGTTGGTACCATCAGACAGGGATCTTCATAGCTGAGTGTGAAGCAGCAGGGATGAGAATCAGAACCTCCAGATCTGAGACCACAGTCCTCAGTCTGATAGGGTAGATTATCTTAGTAGATTATCGGGAGTGAGGTTCTGCCTCTAGTGGAGGAGTTTAAGTATCTTGGGGTCTTATTCACCAGTGATGGTAGAAGGGAGCAGGAGATTAATAGAGCATAACCTGTGTTCACATCAAGAGGAGCCAATTGAGGTCGTTCGAACATCTGGTTAGGATGCCCCCTAGTATGTCTAACTGGGAGAAGACCACAAGGCAGACCCGGGGCATGCTGGAGATTTAGGATGGATGAATGGCTACCCAGCAGCCCGTTGACTCATATTTCTAATTGAAATAGTGTAAACAGATCTTTTACAGCGTCCATTTCAGCAATAAACTCTCAATATCCCTCCATTGTCTTTTGCTTTCTATACTTTTCCAATTTGAAAGATGGAACACCAGTACACCATGAAACACAATAACATTTATTTTTTTATAACATTTGTTGCAACACAGTAGGAGGGAGAAAGTCAACAGCCAGCCAACCATATTCATTTGTCTGATTTACCCTCATATGCACTCTGAAGCTGGCTGGCTCCTCCTGTCACCTTCTACTTAGTCCCGATTCTAGATCCAACCTGCTCACAGAGCTGCAGGACTGTGAGTGGTTTTGATCAGGAGCCATTTGGCGAGTACTGACGGATATGGACCTGCACACATCAGAATACATCAGAATATATCCAGCTGTCTGACCTGTGCTTTCTTCTGATGATAACCAGCAGAACCACTTGTTCTGGTGTGCGAGAGTGCAGGTTTACTTGCAGTTTCTAGAAAATCCAAAAGTAGATTTGGAGGACGGGCCTTCTGCTACCAGACACCTTTACTATGGAACCAGATACCAGTTTGGGTTGAGGAGGCTGACACCATCTCCACCTTTAAAACTAAACTGAAAACATTTCTGTTTAGTAAATCCTATAGTTAGTCTGAACTATAGTGTGTAGGGGCTAATAGTTATAGCTACAGTTATAGGAATGGCTGAAGACCAGAGCAGGCTGGTCTGAAACAGCCTCATCATAGCTATGCTGCTATAAGTCTACGCTGCAGGGAGACACCAACATGATCAACTGACTGGTGTCCTCACCCCTCTACTCCCCCCTCCTTTTCTCAGCTCAATCCATAGTTAATTAGTTAATTGATCTAACTTTTCTCTATTGTTCCTGTAGTTTTTGTTCTGTCTTGCCCCCCTTTTTTTCTTATTCTTTCTGTATGTTTTCAGTCCAGAGTTTCAAGAGTTACATACTGACCTGCAGTTCCACCCTCTGACCATCCACCTGTCTATAGTCATCCACCTGTCTATATACATCCACGTTTCCACCTGTCTATGTCATCCCAGCGTTGTCATCCCGTTGACCTCCACCTGTCTATATAGACGTCATCCCAGCGTTGACCTCCACCTGCTATATAGACGTCATCCCAGCGTTGACCTCCACCCGTCTATATAGACGTCATCCCAGCGTTGACCTCCACCTGTCTATATAGACGTCATCCCAGCGTTGACCTCCACCTGTCTATATAGACGTCATCCCAGCGTTGACCTCCACCTGTCTATATAGACGTCATCCCAGCGTTGACCTCCACCCGTCTATATAGACATCCTCCCAGCGTTGACCTCCACCTGTCTATATAGACGTCATCCCAGCGTTGACCTCCACCTGTCTATATAGATGTCATCCCAGCGTTGACCTCCACCTGTCTATATAGACGTCATCCCAGCGTTGACCTCCACCTGTCTATATAGACGTCATCCCAGCGTTGACCTCCACCTGTCTATATAGATGTCATCCCAGCGTTGACCTCCACCTGTCTATATAGACGTCATCCCAGCGTTGACCTCCACCCGTCTATATAGACGTCATCCCAGCGTTGACCTCCACCTGTCTATATAGACGTCATCCCAGCGTTGACCTCCACCTGTCTATATAGATGTCATCCCAGCGTTGACCTCCACCTGTCTATATAGACGTCATCCCAGCGTTGACCTCCACCTGTCTATATAGACGTCATCCCAGCGTTGACCCTCCCCGTCTATATAGACACCTCCCAGCGTTGACCTCCACCTGTCTATATAGACGTCATCCCAGCGTTGACCTCCACCTGTCTATATAGACGTCATCCCAGCGTTGACCTCCACCCGTCTATATAGACATCCCTCCCAGCGTTGACCTCCACCTGTCTATATAGACGTCATCCCAGCGTTGACCTCCACCTGTCTATATAGACGTCATCCCAGCGTTGACCTCCACCTGTCTATATAGACGTCATCCCAGCGTTGACCTCCACCTGTCTATATAGACGTCATCCCAGCGTTGACCTCCACCCGTCTATATAGACATCCTCCCAGCGTTGACCTCCACCTGTCTATATAGACGTCATCCCAGCGTTGACCTCCACCTGTCTATATAGATGTCATCCCAGCGTTGACCTCCACCTGTCTATATAGACGTCATCCCAGCGTTGACCTCCACCCTGTCTATATAGACGTCCATCCCAGCGTTGACCTCCACCTGTCTATATAGACGTCATCCCAGCGTTGACCTCCACCTGTCTATATAGATGTCATCCCAGCGTTGACCTCCCACCTGTCTATATAGATGTCATCCCAGCGTTGACCTCCACCTGTCTATATAGACGTCATCCCAGCGTTGACCTCCACCCGTCTATATAGACATCCTCCCAGCGTTGACCTCCACCTGTCTATATAGACGTCATCCCAGCGTTGACCTCCACCTGTCTATATAGACGTCATCCCAGCGTTGACCTCCACCTGTCTATATAGATGTCATCCCAGCGTTGACCTCCACCTGTCTATATAGACGTCATCCCAGCGTTGACCTCCACCCGTCTATATAGACATCCTCCCAGCGTTGACCTCCACCTGTCTATATAGACGTCATCCCAGCGTTGACCTCCACCTGTCTATATAGATGTCATCCCAGCGTTGACCTCCACCTGTCTATATAGACGTCATCCCAGCGTTGACCTCCACCTGTCTATATAGACGTCATCCCAGCGTTGACCATCCACCTGTCTATATAGACGTCATCCCAGCGTTGACCTCCAGCCGTCTATATAGATGTCATCCCAGCGTTGACCTCCACCTGTCTATATAGATGTCATCCCAGCGTTGACCTCCACCTGTCTATATAGACGTCATCCCAGCGTTGACCTCCACCTGTCTATATAGACGTCATCCCAGCGTTGACCTCCACCTGTCTATATAGACGTCATCCCAGCGTTGACCTTCACCCGTCTATATAGATGTCATCCCAGCGTTGACCTCCACCTGTCTATATAGACGTCATCCCAGCGTTGACCCCCACCTGTCTATATAGACGTCATCCCAGCATTGACCTCCAGCCGTCTATATAGACGTCATCCCAGCGTTGACCTCCACCTGTCTATATAGATGTCATCCCAGCGTTGACCTCCACCTGTCTATATAGACGTCATCCCAGCGTTGACCTCCACCTGTCTATATAGACGTCATCCCAGCGTTGACCTCCAGCCGTCTATATAGACGTCATCCCAGCGTTGACCTCCACCCGTCTATATAGACATCCTCCCAGTGTTGACCTCCACCTGTCTATATAGACGTCATCCCAGCGTTGTCCTCCACCTGTCTATATAGACGTCATGCCAGCGTTGACCATCCACCTGTCTATATAGACGTCATCCCAGCGTTGACCTCCACCTGTCTATATAGACGTCATCCCAGCGTTGACCTCCACCTGTCTATATAGATGTCATCCCAGCGTTGACCTCCACCTGTCTACATAGACGTCATCCCAGCGTTGACCTCCACCTGTATATATAGACGTCTCCCAGCGTTGACCATCCCACCTCTATATAGTCATCCAGCGTTGACCTCCAGCCGTCTATATAGACGTCATCCCAGCATTGACCTCCACCTGTCTATATAGATGTCATCCCAGCGTTGACCTCCACCTGTCTATATAGACGTCATCCCAGCGTTTACCTCCACCTGTCTATATAGACGTCATCCCAGCGTTGACCATCCACCTGTCTATATAGACGTCATCCCAGCGTTGACCTCCAGCCGTCTATATAGACGTCATCCCAGCGTTTACCTCCACCTGTCTATATAGACGTCATACCAGCGTTGACCTCCACCTGTCTATATAGACGTCATCCCAGCGTTGTCCTCCACCTGTCTATATAGATGTCATCCCAGCGTTGACCTCCACCTGTCTATATAGATGTCATCCCAGCGTTGACCTACACCTGTCTATATAGATGTCATCCCAGCGTTTACCTCCACCTGTCTATATAGATGTCATTCCAGCGTTGACCTCCACCTGTCTATATAGACGTCATCCCAGCGTTGTCCTCCACCTGTCTATATAGATGTCATCCCAGCGTTGACCTCCACCCGTCTATATAGACGTCATCCCAGCGTTGTCCTCCACCTGTCTATATAGACGTCATCCCAGCGTTGTCCTCCACCTGTCTATATAGACGTTATCCCAGCGTTGACCTCCACCCGTCTATATAGACGTCATCCCAGCGTTGACCTCCACCTGTCTATATAGATGTCATCCCAACGTTGACCTCCACCTGTCTATATAGACGTCATCCCAGCGTTGACCTCCACCTGTGTATATAGATGTCATCCCAACGTTGACCTCCACCCGTCTATATAGACGTCATCCCAGCGTTGTCCTCCACCTGTCTATATAGACGTCATCCCAGCGTTGTCCTCCACCTGTCTATATAGACGTTATCCCAGCGTTGACCTCCACCCGTCTATATAGACGTCATCCCAGCGTTGACCTCCACCTGTCTATATAGATGTCATCCCAACGTTGACCTCCACCTGTCTATATAGACGTCATCCCAGCGTTGACCTCCACCTGTCTTGTTAGATCCCCCAGTTTTGGTTCAGTCTCTGACTAGCAGAGTCTGTCACCGGGACCAGCTCTCCATCTCTTCGGGTAAGAAGTTGGGGTCTAGGGGGGTTCACCTCGCTAAGATTTCCTCAACTTATTTAAGCTGGTGTCGAGGGGATTCGCCTAGCTCTCACTGCATACAACTTCCAGCCGTATACCCCGCTTCCACTCAATAACTGACCTAAGAGGAATAGCCAATTGGCTCAAAGTCCAGCTATCAGTCACGTCTGTTAATTTGCAGCTCCCCTCTTAAGATCTGGGCTCTTGTTACAGGCTAGGATAAATTTAGTGGCTTGGACAGCAAGCCGCAGGGATATTTGACAATATTATGACTAGAATAACCCATAAGAACCTGTGTGTTAGTGCAGAGGCATAAACAAGTCTTCAACATTCTGGATACAGATGTAATGTCCACAACGACATCTTATGATAGTTTATATATTTATTAAAGCAGATTAGCAAGGTTAAGCAACAGCATTGATTGGTTAAACAATTCTAATTCTAAAAAGGCAAATTAAAGCTGTGGCTTACTGATCGATCCATCTGGTTGGTTCAAGGACAGGCTGGTACGCAACGTAGCCCTTTTGCGTTCACAAGGCCGCTGGCAGAGAGAGAGAGAGAGAGCTCAATGATTCGGCCCCTCCTCCTTGCTAGCAGTGAGCTAGGGTAATTCCAAACTCCAAATTATATTCCTCCAGGGTTGGAAAAATTGGTTAATCTGTTTCTGCGTCTTCTTGTGCCTGGAGGAGTAATTCCGTTAGGTCTTTCCCACCGATGGTCAGCTCCCTTGTCCCAGCTAGTCCTGTTTCTTGAGACGCCCCAACGGAAGAACGACGACTTCTCTTTGTCCTCTCTTTTTATGTTATTCTCTCTCTCTCTCTTTCTCACGTCCAGCCTGCTTCAGCCCAAAATGTCTCTCTTGTTGGCCTTTCACACTCTTGATTGGTTCTCTCACATTTGCATATGCATACATAATTTCCCAAAGTCACATGCCACTTCTGATTGGTTATATCACATTTACAGAGGCGTGCATAATTTTACATATATCCCGTTTACATCATTCATAGTTCACAGGCCATGTCCCACAATGATTTCATTGGTTACAGCATGACATCATCCCTATCACCAGTCCAAGGTCACCTTGTTTACTTGGCTATACAGCCCGTTAAGCTAAAGCTTATCAGCTAACGCTAACCCTTTTCTAACGATCTACTTATCAATGTATGTTCCAACGTTACATTGACTGATTGATTGATTGGTTCGTATTTAATAACAAAATTCGGCAATGAACCTCCGTCTGCAGCCTGGAGCCCATGTACCGCTTTCTGCATTAAACACACAGCCCCACTTCGCCAAGGCCCTTCTGAGCTAAGCTGATGACATCGCCATTTGACCCAGACACCTGGCCCCATTGTTGTGTATGGCGAAGTAACTTATGTTTACACTTACGAACTCTCTCCTGCTTCTGTTATGACTCCGTAGCTCTGCCTACAGAATTGTTTGGGATAACCAGTTAATCAACAAGTAGCCTAATTTATCAAAACCTTAATTCATAATTCGTTCATTTTATTTCCCCTCTATTTTAGCAGTATCCTCATGGCTAATTATTATTTTCTTTGGGACTTTTACCTTATAAAACCCCATATAATATTTATTCAGTTTTCATCCATCTCTACTCCTGTTTTGATAAACATATCGGTTGTTTTCATTCCAGTGCAGCACACAGTGACCCTCGGTCGCTTACCTCAGCTCACAGTTAATTACGACACAGAGCGAACATAGATCTATTCCCCCATCATTTCTGATCATCGGTTCTGATCATTGATTAATGAATCACACATTTCATTGCTTATAGATTGATTCCAAATCACATTAATTACCCCTTTTCTGTTACTCCACTTCTGCCTTTGTTTTGACTAGCACTGGCTTATTTACATCACATCACATCAGTCTCTCCTCTCACACTGTAGGTGCTACAACAAGCCGCTTTAACATACAGAGTTAATATTGATTATTGATTAGAAGCTGAGTTGATTCCAACGTTTTCTCAGGGTCACTTGACAGTCTATATAGACGTCATCCCAGCGTTGACCTCCACCTGTCTATATAGACGTCATCCCAGCGTTGACCTTCACCTGTCTATATAGATGTCATCCCAGCGTTGACCTCCACCTGTCTATATAGACGTCATCCCAGCGTTGACCTTCACCTGTCTATATAGACGTCATCCCAGCGTTGACCTCCACCTGTCTATATAGATGTCATCTCAGCGTTGACCTCCACCTGTCTATATAGATGTCATCCCAGCGTTGACCTCCACCTGTCTATATAGACGTCATCCCAGCGTTGACCTCCACCTGTCTATATAGACGTCATTCCAGCGTTGACCTGCACCTGTCTATATAGACGTCACCCCAGCGTTGACCTCCACCTGTCTATATAGACGTCATCCCAGCGTTGACCTCCACCTGTCTATATAGACGTCATCCCAGCGTTGACCTCCACCTGTCTATATAGATGTCATCCCAGCGTTGACCTCCACCTGTCTATATAGACGTCATCCCAGCGTTGACCTCCACCTGTCTATATAGACGTCATCCCAGCGTTGACCTCCACCTGTCTATATAGACGTCATCCCAGCGTTGACCTCCACCTGTCTATATAGACGTCATCCCAGCGTTGACCTCCACCTGTCTATATAGACGTCATCCCAGCGTTGACCTCCACCTGTCTATATAGACATCACCCCAGCGTTGACCTGCACCTGTGTATATAGACGTCATCCCAGTGTTGACCTCCACCTGTCTATATAGACATCACCCCAGCGTTGACCTCCACCTGTCTATATAGACGTCATCCCAGCGTTGACCTCCACCTGTCTATATAGATGTCATCCCAGCGTTGACCTCCATCTTTCTATATAGACGTCATCCCACCGTTGACCTCCACCTGTCTATATAGATGTCATCCCAGCGTTGACCTCCACCTGTCTATATAGACGTCATCCCAGCGTTGACCTCCACCTGTCTATATAGACGTCATCCCAGCGTTGACCTCCACCTGTCTATATAGACGTCATCCCAGCGTTGACCTCCACCTGTCTATATAGACGTCATCCCAGCGTTGACCTCCACCTGTGTATATAGACGTCATCCCAGCGTTGACCTCCACCTGTGTATATAGACATCACCCCAGCGTTGACCTGCACCTGTGTATATAGATGTGTCTGGGATAACAACTAACATGCTGACCTGCAGTGTGACCCTCTGGCCACCTCAGTGTTGCTGCCTACATTTGTTTATATCGTCATCTCAAGTTGATGTAAATGGTAGCACGGTGTCTTGGTGGTCAGCACTGTTACCTCACAGCCAGAAGGTTCCTGGTTCAAACCTCAGCAGCCACCTTTCTGTGGGGTGTTTGCATGTTCTTCCTGTGCTTGCGTGGGTTTCCTTCAGCTTCCTCCCACAGTCTCAAGACATGCAGGTTGATTGGTGGTTCTAAATTGCCCATAGGAGTGAGTGTGAGTTTTTGTTTGTCTGCATTCAGTCCTGTGATGGACTGGCGACCTGTCCAGGTGGACCCCTGCCTTTTGCCCGTAGATGGCTGGGATAGGCTCCAGCAGATCCCCGTGACCCTTTGGAGGATGAAACGGGTATAGATAATGGATGGAAGTTCATGTAACAATGAATCAGTCAGAATATAAGTAAATGGAATTCTTAGTTCTCCATCTAATGGATAATTATTATTGCTATATTTTGTCCTATATAATGTTGCCTATATATTTGTGCTTCTCCTCTCTCTGTCCTACCTCCATCCTCTTTCCTTATGATCCAGGTCCTGCTCAAGGTTTCTTCCTCTTATAGTGGAGATTTTCTTTGCCACTGTTTCTTTAATTAGGATTTAATAATGTTACAGACATCAAACCTGAGCTGTTTCTCAGAGCCGGGTGTGTCAGGTTTGGACTTGCACCCTTGGACCAAAAGTTACATATAACTCATCACTTATCATGTGGAATATCCCATACAGTAAAATTCATGTACAGCTGTACATGTATAGTTCACTGTTCAGGGATTCGGGTATCAAGTCTTGTGAGGGCAAGAAATGGACCGTAGGACCAGAGAAAATGAAGATCTGGTTCATGTCTGATGGAAACACACTTACTGGCGTTAATCAAAGCCAAATGTGGGCCAAAGAAATCTGCAGATATGGGCCAACTCTGGACAAAACATTATTTTCTAACATGATACATACTTATTTGACAGTCAGGAGGAATTGCACTGTGTCTTTGTAGATTTAGAGAAAGTGTACGACCAAGCATTGAAGAAGGAATGGTTGTATAGGGAGGTGTGGAGTGGCTGTAAAGTATGTTAGAGTGGCTCAGGACACATATGAGGGCAGCATGACAGCAATGAGGTGTGCAGTAGGAATAACAGAGGGGTCTGAGGTGGAAGTAGGACTGCATCAAAGATCAAAAGACCAAAATCCTGTTGGTGATGGATAGATTGACAGATGAGGTCAGACAGGAATCTCCAAGAACTATGATGTTTGTGGACGACAGTCTGATCTTGATGTAAAACTGCACTTTTTCTGATCTTACAACCTGATTTTCAAAAAGTTGGGACAGTTTTTTTTTTTTTTTTTGGAATAAAATTAGGATTTTTAAATCACATGAGCCGATATTTTATTCACAACAGGACATAGATAACATAACTAATGTTTAAACTGGGAGGTTTTCCACTTTTATCCACTAAACGAGAAAAAGCCAGAAAGATTATATATATATATATATATATATATATATATATATATATATATCTATATATATATATATATATATATATATATATATATATATATCTATATATATATATATATGAGTGTGTGTGTGTGTGCTTCTTTTTCTAGGCCTTGCAGCTTTCTTTCTTTGTTTCTTGGAGAACTAACATCATTTTCATCAGTCTTGCGTTTTATCTTGTCTTCTGTACATTTCTCAGTTGAAACCAGAAGTTTACACACATCGTATAAAAATGCTCAAAACCTTTTTTCCTCACAGTCTGACATGAAATCAGACTAAACTCTTCCTGTTTTAGGTTAGCTGGGATTACCAAAATTATTTCTATTTGCTAAAAAACTTAATACTGAGAAAGATGATTTTATAAAGCATTCTTTCATTTCTTTCTTCAAAGTTAGAAGTTTACATCACTAAGAAGTCTGTCAACTTCATAATTAGAGCCTAAATGGACTGTTTATAACGAGGATCTAATGCTGAGTGCCAGTTTGTCATATTTAAATGCAGGCAGATGAAAATAAGGAAACATAGACAGAAGATCATGAATAATTGTTAATTAGATGCATTTGCAACCAGAGTGATGGCTGACCAGGGCAGCAGCACAGAATAAATCACCATGGTAACGTATCTGATCCGGCGTTCATGCAACAGACTGGAGGATCAGTTGATCCAGGATAACTGACAGATCCCGACTTAATCTGATCTCTTCACCAAAGCCGACTTAAGGTTCTCTTTTTTTCTCCTCTGCCATTTTTGTTTTCTAATTTATCTTTTGGTGCTTTTTTTGCAGTTACGGCCAGAATGTTTAAATGATAATGTTTGTTAATTTAGTCCCCCCTCCCCCCCAAACTAACTAGCATTTCTTAATATTTACCATTGAACCCTGAAAAAATATTTAGTCTCATTGAGAAGAAGTTTCCAGATCTGTTTCAACACCATTGTCAACTCTGTCGTGGGGAAAAGCACACGGGACGTCCCTCCTTGATCGCTAACATGTTCTGGAAAAATATCTTAACATGTTTCTGTTTCTATCACCATATCGAAACCAGACTGGGAAAAAAAGAGACGTGACACTCTTAGTTTCTAGTGAATTTTAATTTTTGTAGGCCGTACAGCGAGCAGAGTTTAATGACAACAGAAACGATGTGGCACAAGAGATCTAAGCAGAAGCAGAACCGTTATGAGGGTAACAGTTGGGAAAAACTCAATGGACGATGTCAGACTGACGCCTGACGAGTGCTTGAAACTGCTGAAACAGGTATCATCTCCAGGATCAAGGAACCTGGAAACACCCACGATGCATTTCTGTCTGTCTGCTGATGATCACATCATCTGATGTCTTCTTCCACACTGATATTATTCATGACGCCGGACCAGAAGTTTGTCAGTCCTACAGACCGAGGACATCACCGTGGTCAGGTTCAGTTCTGGTCCAGTTCTGAAGCAACTTTGAGCCACAGTCTCACACAGGCCTGGGGCTCATTTATATCCTCCAATATTCAGAAATCATACCTTGTTTTCAATACAGACTAGAGATTGACCGATATTGTTTTTTTTTAGGGCCGATACCGATACCGATTATTAGTAGTCAGGAAGGCCGATAGCCGATATTTTGAGCCGATATTCATTTGCAGTAAAAGTTAACATATTGGCATAAAAATTTTTTGCAATGACCCTTCCCTGCTGCTGTTGATGGATTGAAATACTGCCACACTGCACTTTTATTTCTAGATCCATCCATCTGCAATAAGGGTTTAGAAAAAAAAGAGTTAAAAGTGGGTCACATGCTGACAAATGCTCAACTCACAATACTAAATTTTTTATTAAATGTTATATTTTAACACTAGAACCACCGAAGCAGTCTCACAGATGGTTAGGGATGTTATGTGAATAACTTTCTCCAAACAAAATTTACAGGTCTGCCATTACATTACTTTTCCTAAATATGTATGTTTTATACTTTCTGAAGTCTTTAACATATTAAAATAAAATACATAGGAGTTCTAGTCACTTGTTCCTCAGACCGCCACAGCCGTCCTGCAGACTACCATCATGTACAATACTACATAGTTATTCGCGATTACTTCAGTCCCCCCACCCCCCGCCTCACACACGCACACATAGGCAGAGACATGCAAACAAAATATGAAAAGTGTAACTG
Source organism: Hirundichthys speculiger (assembly GCA_018398805.1). Taxonomy (NCBI): domain Eukaryota; kingdom Metazoa; phylum Chordata; class Actinopteri; order Beloniformes; family Exocoetidae; genus Hirundichthys; species Hirundichthys speculiger. The sequence continues at coordinate 83,506 of JAGFBZ010002537.1, read as the reverse complement.
AAAAATTCCACTTCAAGAACTGATTGTTGTGGGAAAACAATTACATCATATCTGGCGGTCTGAGAGACGGCTGCAGCGCTTCAAGGGGTGCTATAAAGTTCACGGTCCGCCTCTAAAATAAACTATCAAAGACAACTTCACCTAACATTTTTGGGATCTCTCAATCAACACAAAGAAATAAAGTTAAATAACTCGGTAGTTCAATTATTATTGTCCGACTGTTTTCTGTCAGACGGACGGTGCTTTGCTGCTCTGCAGTTACTCCCGTGGTAACACACTATTCTCTATCCTCGTCACGCTTTCATGCAATAAAACTAGACTGAATTTAGTTTGAGTTTTTTTCTCACACACATACGCTTCGACTATAACGGACTGTTCTCATATCGATTTTTCAGCAGCTTTGTCTCAAATCATTCAGACGCGTCGGGAGCTACTACGAGCCAGCAGAGCTGCCGCTGATGTTTATTACATTTTTACGGTATTCTGCTCATAGTAACGTTACTAGTAGTTGTGACATGCAGAGGACTGGGATGTTTATTACAATTTCAGGAGTTTCCTGTGTTAACGTACCTTTGACACATTCGTCCACACTGGAGCTTCTCCACACGAGAAAATTTATCTCTCCGCCGTGTTTGAGGACCTTGCAAACAGTTTCGGCTTCTGATTGGCTTTGTGTCTATGTGCTTGGATTGCGTAATCAAGATGGCGCTGTGAGCGGGACAGTGCTGGAGACAGAGAAGTGCAGCTGCATCCGAGCCAAAATAATTTAGTTTAAAATCGGCCCAAAATAAAACTCTTATGAGCAATCTTTGTGGTTATCATTATGTTTGTCCAAACAAATGTACCTTTAGTTGTACCAGGCATTAAAATGAACAGAAAACTGAAAGAAAACAAGGGTGGTGGGTGGTCTAATAATTTTTTCCATGACTGTATATACACATATATATATATATATATATATAATATATATATAGACATACATACAGAGTACAGAGTTACAGAGTACATAAGAGTTTTATTTAAGAGCTGATATCTTACCACTTTCCATGGTTTTCTTGATTATAACCTAAATCACTTAAGTTTTTACATCAATAGCTATGGCGTTGTACTGCCAAAAACACTGCTTTTATCCATTCAGTGTTTTCTTTTCTGTCTGTTTTAGTCACATGATGACGTTTAGTGGTACCAGGTATTAAAATGAACAAGAAAGTGAAGAAAAAATGGTGGTCTAATAAGTTAAAACATTGAAATAGTTGATTGTGAGAATTCTGAAGTCATATTAGCCTGAATATCTGTGAATGTTGGAAAAGTTTGAATGACTTTGGAGTAGTTTTAGCAGATTAATTATGCAGCGTAGTTTGGTTTCGGTTACATTTAAGATCCATTAGACCTAAATAATCAATCAATGATGATATATTATAAGTTTTTAATGCAGAGAAACAAAACTAGTGAACAGATGTCAAATCTTTCTACTTGTTGATCCAGTCGGATTTTTAAGTTTATGAAAGTTGACTTTACTGCAGAAAAGAAGAATTCTCAATAATCCAGTTCAGGTTTGACCTCTGATCTCCACAATCCACAATCAAAACAAAAGCAGCGTTAGCAGGATTACCATTTATGTCGCTGCCTACCCGTCTGTAAACATTTACAGACGGGCTTCTCAGAACCAGACGGTCAGCTGGTACCGAGTCAGAGATCTGGAGTTTGTATCTCCACAAAGCAGATAACTGTCCGATGAAGAAAAAGATTCACTTCCACCTGGAGTAAATCCACCATGATGAAGAGGTGCTGTTGTCAAAAACCTCATGAACAACTGATGACAAGTCTCACAGACCTTCTCTGCTCCAGACTGAACTGGATCTACGGGTCGTGTTCCCAGAGGATTGTCTGAAACTGGCGCTGCTTCGTCATGATGGGACAGGTGGATGATGGAGCAGGTGCAACTCTACACCTGAACAGTAGAGCGGCGGTGCTGCCTGGAAGGCAAGCGATTCCATTGATACCAGATTTTTGATACCCAGTCCTCGTCCAGCAGGCAGCAATTCAGAGCGGAGCGCCAGCAAGCGCCACCTGGGCTAGATTCACCTTAGGATTCACCTAAGTTTATCCGAAGGTTTCAAGATCATGTGACTAGGGGTGTGAAAAAAAATTTGATTTGGCAATATATATCACGATTTTCGGCCGCCCAATATAATATCGATTTTTTTTAGGAAAATTTTATTCTATTTATTTTATTTTATTTATTTATTAAATGTGCCAAAACACTAATAATAAACAATAAATGGGTTGTTTTTAAAAAAAATAGTTTTGACTTAATTTGTCCTCTGAATGATCAATATCATCTGATGAACATATACAGCAACTTGATTTTGATATGAACTAGAATATCGCAATATATCGTGATAATATCGTATCGTGACCCAAATATCATGATACATATCGTACTGCAAGGTCCTTGCCAATACGCACCCCTACATGCTACTGTCGCACGGTAGTCTAAAGACGTGTATGCCGCCATGTCTTGTTCTCTAGAAGCACTGTCAAATAAAATGTTTTTTAACCGATAGACTGACCTCATAGGTGGGTCAAATTTTCCTTTAAAACCCTCTGAATCGTTTACCCACAGCCTCCACGGGTTAGCGTAATGTCATTATGTCGTAACTGTCCATGTTTATTTTGAGATTTCAGCAGATTGTCTGACTTCCTGCCAACTCGATGTCCTGTGTGTGAACTGATTGGTCCAACAGTAGCCAAGCATCAGAATAGACTGGACGTGCCACTCTGGTGGACCAATGTGGACAGTCGCTTGTCTTTAAATCTGAACATCTTACCAAGAATTTCACAAGCTTCTCACCAGCGTGCCTCCTGGTGGACAGTCCTATCCGTAACATTTGAAGCACCTAACATATACTTGACAAGGATACAGCTTCTCCAGCGTGTAATTTCATGTGGATACTCAAAGACCTGACATGAATGAAACTCTTCCCACAAGTCAAACATTTGAAAGGCTTCTCACCTGTGTGAGCTTTGATGTGGGCGGCCAGATAGCCTCTCCGTGTGAAGCCTTTACCGCAGATTTCACAAGCATACGGCTTCTCACCGGCATGTGCTTTCATGTGGCCATTCAGAAACTCTCTTCGAGAGAAACATTTGCCACAGGTGCCACACGTGAAAGGCTTCTCACCGGTGTGAGCTCTTACATGGACCAGCAAATGATATTTCAGAGAAAAAGCTTTTCCACAAGTGTTACATGTGAAAGGCTTCTCACCTGTGTGAATTCTCATGTGACATATCAGGCTGCCAGCTTGAGTGAAGCCTTTCCCACAGGTCTTACAGGTGTACGGCTTCTCACCTGTGTGACTTCTCATGTGGGTGGTTAAGCTTGTGAGTTGAGGGAAACTCTTCCCACAGGTGTCACATTTGTAGGGCCTCTCACCTGTGTGAGCTCGTATGTGGATGGTCAGTTTACTTCTCTGAGAGAACCTTTTCCCACAGGTTGTACACGAATAAGGCTTGTCACCTGTGTGAACTTTGAGGTGGGAAATTAAATTACCTCGAGATATGAAACGTTTGCCACAGGTTTCACAGGAAAATGGCTTCTCCCCTGTGTGACTTCTCTTGTGAATAATTAAGTAATTACTCCGAGTGAAACTTTTCCCGCAAGTCTCGCATGGAAAAGGCTTCTCGTCCGCGTGAGACCTCATGTGGACAGTCAAGTTATGACCCCGAGTAAAATGTTTTTCACAGATTTCGCAGGTGTGAGGTTTCTCACCTGTCCGGATGATCACAGACTTTTGACCTGAGTCAGTATTACAGAGATTTTCTAACATGGAGCACTCGTCTACATCACCACTGTGCCTTTGGCTTTTACATCTCTTCTCTGGCTTCAGTCCTCCATCTCTGACCACCTCTGAGTCTTCTTGACCTCTGCTCTCAGTTTTAGGAGACCTCTGAGAGAGAAACTGGTATTGGTTTGTTTCACCGTGGTCACTTCCCTCGTGGGGAGGAGTCATCGTAAAAGTGTCCTCCTCCTGCTTCACTACAAGCTGACCGGTGCAGAGTTCATCCTGTTCCTCTTTAATATCTGGAGGTTCCTGTTCCTCCAGGCTGCAGAGTGGCCGGTCACCAAGAATCTCTGCATTATTACAGATATACTGCTGTGAGGGATCTGGAAGACGACACAGACACACAAAAAAGAAGAGATTATTAATGTGATTTAAACCTTGAATCAGCACCTCATCATGGTGGAGGGTTGCGAGAAAATTTTTGCACTCTCGAGGTGCTGCTTTAGGCAGCATATAGAGGTTAGATATCAAAAATAAAAGTAGTTGTTATTAGGGGTGTAACGGTACATGTATTTGTATTGAACCATTTCGGTACCGGGTGCTCGGTTCGGAACGGAGGCGTACCAAACGAGTTTCCACTGGTTGCTTCCAAACAATGCTTCCTCTACTTGTCCAACCCGCATGTTGTGGAGCAGAGCATGCTGCAGTCGCACATGCACAGTTGCGCGCACACCGAGCCACAACAAACAGCAGTTGTAGCGGACGTCATGGCTAATGCTAATGTTCCCATCTGGGAACACAAATATAAACAGGGACAAAGAGAAGTTGGTAAAACCAAAGTGGTTTGCCGACATTGTTCATCTGAGATCGGGTATGTTTCTGGCAACACGTCAAACCTGTTAACTCATTTGAAACGGCACCACCCCAGCATGAACATCGCTACAGCGTAGAGAAAGACGACCGTAGTACAAACACAGCTTCCCACCGCATTTAAACAGCCTTTCCCTGGTGAGTCAGATCGGGCTAAAGCAATAACAAATGCCGTTGGTGTTTTTATAGCTGCAGATTTAAGACCCTAATCACCCTAAACGCTGGCTTCAAACACATGATAAAGGTAATTGAGCCCCGATATCAATTACCTTCTCGTCCACATTTTAGCCAGAAAATCATACCGGGACTTTATGAAAAAATAAAAAGATGTGTTTTTAAAGAAACACCCTGAGCCTTATTCATGTTATTTAATCTGAGCAACAACTTGAAACTGTTCAGTGTTGCAACTGTTCAATTTTGCACATCAGATGGATATTTTCTTTAAGAAAAAGTCTGAGCCAATGTTATTTTTATTTTGTTTTTCAAAAATATCTACATTTCAGAATATTGTATTTATATTTTTGAGCAAAATTCTAGCTTTGTATAGGCTAATGTTCCTATTGTTAAAAAGCACAAAAGTGTGTAATAAACAACCAGCACATTTATATTTTCCATTTTGTTTTCTTACTGTACCGAAAATGAACCGAACCGTGACCTCAAAACCGAGGTATGTACCGAGCCGAGAGTTTTGTGTACCGTTACACCCCTAGTTGTTATGAAACAAATAAGTTGTCTATTAAAGGCAAAAATTCAGAATGACTAGTGATTCAGTCACTCGTGAACTTCAACAGTAAAACACCACTGACAACAAGATACATGGATCCAAAACTTTAGTAAGCAGTTATAGAAAATAGCATGTTAAATTCAACATGTCTTTTTGATGCCTGTAACTCTGAACATTAGCTTTTCTTAATTTTTTTTAAATCACAAAAAGCTCGAAACACTGAATAACTAATAATTCAGGCATGAAAATCGGTGAAATTTGCCGTTTTGAAGTCAAAAATGGTGACCTATGTGAATCGTGTAGATTTGAGGAGTTTTCTATTTTTTGGGGGGGGGGGTTTAAATTTAATTATCATATAACTGCCCTAATATGTAAACTGAGCACTTCAGAAATCGGCAATTTAAATGTACTTAGAGGTTATAAGTACATCGGGACGAGAAGCAGGACCTAGTGCTGTCTACGCAGATGAGCTTAGTTTACTACCTACATTTACCAGTGGTGAGAAGCGCTGCATATTTCATCCGCGATGTCTAACAATAAATAAGTACAATAAGGAATAAACATCTCTCCTGTGAATTTAAAGCTAATAATCATCCATCCAAACAAGAAAGGGAGAAGTAATATCAGAAAATATGAGATTCGGGCTACTTTGACTACTGATCTGGCTGTGATAGCGACTGGATTGTCAACGGGCTCAGTGCACATGCCCTGCTCTCAATCAACCAATCAACCAATCGCAATTGAGAATTCACATCACGTTGGTGGAGGGTACCCCCCCCCCCCCCCCCCCCCCCCGAAAATATTAAACCAGATTTGCACGTATCTCAAAAATGACCCCCAGGATGGAAAAAAAACTCGGAAATCAGCGAATCCGCGGAGAATTGACACCCCTGCAACCGGTCCATGAGTCACTTAGTACCGGGCTGCAGAGACAAAATAACTTTCACTATTACCGCTTGATTTATTATCCGAGTCTAAATGATGTTTTATTTTATGAAATGACCAGCGTCTCTCCATCACCTCCATCTATGACTGACTCCAGACCCGTGTCTCGGTCACGTGGCAAAATGAGTAAAAAACGAACGTCTTCAGAAAGACGATGTTACCGATGTTCTGTTGTTACGGGGACGCTTCTAATACAGTTGAACGTGAAAACACAGCAGATTCACATTTATTCTAATACATAGAAAATACCACAGTTCTTATGCCGGTACTATCATTTTATTTTGTTGTATTAGTCTGTGACTCATTTTACAGACCGGTCAATGAACATATTGCCTGACATTAAACCGGTCTTTCGTGTAAAAAAAGTTGGGGACGACTGCCTTATACACCTTTTCGACTTGAAAATTGTGGACATGCGCCCCCTAGTGGCCCAGACATAACTGGAGTGTGCGGTGCTCCACCTAAGTAACCCAAACACAGCAGCGTGGAGCATCTGTTACTGATAACGCCGACATGTCTTGGATTGATGATGTTAGGCAGTGGCCTCCAGTTACAGATGAAGGTATTTTATCGCTGTTTTTAATGATTGGTCATGGAAATAGCATGATCTATTCCCATAATCAAACACTAAAAACTGTGGGAATACGTGAAAAATGCAACGCTGGCTATAACTAACGTCAACAAGCCATAAAGATTATGCTACTGTAACGTTAACGCTAGTGGTAAATTAGGCTATGTGTTAATGTTATATTTAATTTATTTTATCATTCTCCTAATTCATTCATTCATTCATTCATTCATTCATTCATTTATAGGCTTGTGCTAGTGCCGAGGACTACAGAAGCCTCATACTGCTGTTCTTTCGGCCAGAATCGTCCGGGACTCTCAGCGAGACTATGAGTAGTACGAGATTGAATGTTAACGAAAACTCACCCGGCTGTATTCATTTGGAACAAAGTCCTTTCTGTTGATATTTTTCACCCACGTCTTCCTAACTTCTTGTTCTGCAAACAAGGCAGTCTTAGTGCAGTAAAGGCTTGTGTATTTCACATACTTTCTTCTTCCATTGTTGAACTTTCATGCCATTTTTGTAGAGCCCTATGGAATCCGCGATCACGGAATCGCGGACGGAATCACGGAATTGGAGATTAAAAACGGAATTCACTTTAAATGCACAATATAACAGAACTGAACGGCAATTTGCGTAAAAGTTTTTTCTTTTTTTTTCTCCCGGACTAAAAGGAACTTTTCTTTCGAGAAAATGTTCCAAGAGGGTTCACGAAAAGGTGGGGACACTAGCTTCTCGGCCCCCGCTTTCCTCATCATAGAAAAAAAAAAAAAACACGTTGAAGCGGCAACTGAGAAACCGGCGAAGAAGCAAAGGAACTAGCGGTTTACTCTCAGGTACAGAGCAGAGCAGTTTATCCGAGATTATTATGTGTCTAGCAATTTTAAATTCTGCAAGTTTTGCCAGCACGCGATTGAATGGACACAAAATATACGTGCAAGGATCAGTTCCATCCATCCATTAGCTCCTGCTTGGTCCGTAGTCGGCTCGCGGGGGCAACAGCTTCAGCAGAGGGGCCCAGACCTCCCTCCCCCCGGTGCTTCCACCAGACCAGCTGAGAGATATCATCTCTCCAGCGTGTTCTGGTCTGCTCCGTGGTCTTCCAACGAATATCATTTAATGAGTGAAAACCATAAACGTAAAAAGGCGAGAGTCACTCACTGAGCTAAACACAAAGAGGCTGATAATTATTTATTTAAACGGCTGTCTGTAATAGATGGAATGCCTAAAGAAAAAAAAAAACACTCGGGCACACACTCATACACACAACCAGTGTTCAGTGTTCACTGCTTTGGATTTCATAGCATCTACATCAGCTGTAGTAAATATAGTTTTTTCTGTTATCGGACACAGTTTGTCATGACATACCTGAAAAATATCATGTACGTTATGACAAACTGTCTGATAACAAAAGAAATCAAACAAACTAAAATTATTAGTTTACTGCTGTTGCAATTTTTCTTTTTTGCACTTTAAATTGATTTTACCTATTTGAATTATTTTTTTCTTATTTATTACATAGAAAAAACTAGATTTTTTTTGTTAAAAAAAAACAATGTTTTGTTGGACACAATATGTTTAAAAGTATAAAAACATTAAAGTTTACAGTTATAATTGGATAAATTGTCTATATTTCATTACTTTATATACTGTTTTGGGGTTAAATTTGCATAAAATCCTTAAAAACGGAATTCTCAAAAATCAAAAACCGAAAAACACCGAAAATGAAAAAAATTAAAACGGAATTTGAGAAAAAATAAAACGGATTTCATAGGGCCCTATTTTTGGCACAGTTTATGACGGAACATGTATTCCCACTCGACCGACTCGACATTATAAAATATATATTTGTAGAAAGAGAAAAACACTGGTTAATCTGCGAGCCGGTGAAAGTGTCGCTCTGTAGCACACTCCAGCAATGGTGGATGGGGTACTTCCGGGGGGCTGGCCCGAAAAGGTCTATAGGGTCTCCCAAGAAAAGCTGATCGTGGAGGACGGACCAGACTAAGTAGATTCATACGGGCAGGATAAAAGAAGAAGCACAAAGTCATCCAGACAAGGGTTACGCCAGACCCACTGGGACTGGAAGCACCGTGGTCTAGTTCAGCAGGAGACTCACCTGTCCTCAGGTCTGCCTGAGGACGGATGTTGGGTCATGGAACATCCCTGCTTCAGGGCGGAGGAGCCTGAGCTCACCTGTGCTTGATGCCAACTAAATAGCTGTGTGCAATGATAGACGTATCCCCATTTTTTTTTAGCTATCCGTCAAAAATGACAGAGACTCTCCAGACAGCACCAGCCTCTGATTGGTCCGCTAGCTACATCATTTCCAGAATCACTATTCCAGTTTCCCAACATAACAAGAACACAACACATTTAATATTTAACATCTGCAGTACATCTCTCCTTTCATTCCCCTCAGAGGTGGAACCAGAGCTGAATATTGGCCCGTCCTCTGTCTTGACTCGTTCAGTGATGGTACATGCCAACTCCACACCCGTCTCTTCTTTCAATCTCATCTCATCCTTTGCTACAAAAGTAATTTCTGCTCAATCTTGATCAGCGAGTGCATCTTTGTGTGGAAGCCAGGATGGGAATAAACAATCCAAGACCTTACATTATAGAAAAGAAGAAGATAATATTGCTGCTGGGGATGGTCTTTGGAAAAACACCCCCCCCCCCCCCCGCCCCCCCCCCCCCCCCCCATTGTTCTGATGCTGAACTGCTTTGCAGCGTTCACCAAGCAACCAAGAACTGAGAAAGGTCCATGTCTCAATACAACTGCGTGAGTTACGTAGTACAGACCAGTCTAACAAGACCTTGACTTGATCTCAATATTTATGTGCTCTATAATCGATGAGTTACACATAGGGGTGCACAATAACTATCGGGCCGATAACAAGAAATTACGACGTCATTCTGATGAGTCATCATGACAAATAGCCCCGATAACATATATATTTCTGTAAACACAGCAGTGTCTCACTCCCTCTGAGCCTTGAATGACCGGCAGTGAATGTTATGTTCAAGTGACGTCGGCATAATCAGAAAAACTATTTCTCAGTAAGGAAAATCAAAAATACCCCCTCATGCCACAAAACAACTCGTTAACTCGGTCATAATTTTGGTAGTTGCTGACTTGAATCGATATTCGCAGTATTCTCCCACATGTTACACATAAAAAATAGAAAAAATAGAAAAGGCTGAAAGAACGACTAGCAAACGAGGGAACGTGGGAATTTACGTTACACCTTGAATGCAGCCTGCAGCACAGCGCTGATCACAACAAACATGGCGGCGTGGAACTTTGTTAAAGTTTCAGAAGAAGATAGTTTGGTGGTTATTTGTGACGAATCCTCCGAGTGAATTCTACGAGGAGGGAAGCACAAGCTTTAATACGTAAAACCTGATCAGCCACCTACAACATAACAATCACTTCCATGGAGTTTTGAAATCGTGCTAACGTGAGCTAACGGAAGCTAATGCTAACAGGCGCAAGCCAGAAGTCTACCCTCCCATCATCTCTCTCATCTAAAGCTTCCATGAGATCAAAAAATAAAAACTACTGAACCTTATTTACTTTAATTAAAGGTATTAATTTAAATGGAACCACAAGCCAAAATCCTTTAAATGTTAATCTTTTTCAGTTAGTAATTCTGATGCATGTATTTCCATCAGTTCAAGGAGCCTTTATTTTTTATATCAGTCAGTAATGAACCTTATTTAAGTTGATGTGAGATATCAAATAGGTTTGTTTGATAGCTTTATGAAAATGTTTGAGAGGCTTGACAATAGTTTTTCATTGGAAAAAAAAAATATCTGTTTATTTAAAGGGTCCAAACTATTTTTGGCTTTGTTCATAGTATTGATCTAATGATCTTAGGTATATGTGTGTGTTATCGGTTTCGGCCTTTAGGAGCTGAAAGTTATCGGTTAGTGCTGGGCGATATGGAAAAAATCATATATCACGATATGGACTATTTTATATCACGATAACGATATATATCACGATATACCATAATAAAGTATGTTTTCAGTTATTCTCTGAAAAGTTTGACAAAAATTTCATTGCTTACTTTTCAACTTTATTTTGAAAGGACATTTAGCTGAACTGTCACAAACATACATTTTAGTGCACCAAAAACAGGTAGGTACAGAGGTACAGTAGCTTTCACATTTTTTTAAAGTGCACAACAGTTTCTGAGAGGAAAAACACATTTTTGCACTGAAGTTCAGCTATAAAAAATAAACACAAATTATTTTTCAACTTTCTGAAATCTGTAACCTTGTAGCGCAAAGTTTGCAAACCAATATAAAGTGTCTAAAGTAAACATCAGGGTTGAAGAGAACTCTGTTTAAGGCATTAACCATGAATAAAAGTGCAAACATAAAAGGCTACTTTGTAGAAGTAGATATGTTTCTATCAAATTTATCGTTGCAGGTTATTTAATTACATATTTGCTGTAATAACTGATAAAATTAGGTTAGAAACGATAGAAGAGAAATGGCACGATATACACTTTTATATTGTCCCCACGATATGTATCGTCATATTGCCCAGCACTATTATCGGTTATCTGTATCGATTTGAAAAAACTGTTATTGTGCATCCCTAACTTCTCTCGGCCATATCCAGACCCAGATTCATCGCTATCTCCCTCCATGAATTACTAGAATATGTGCTGTCTTTGTAGTGTGGAGAACCAGAATCGTACAGATGTGGGTACTTCCTCATTTCTTCAATGACGCGCTCTTTTCTACACGGATGTAGAATTGACCAATCAGAGGCATCCTTTCTCTCCTCTCTGCGGCACTGTTTGCGTCGACCTACAATTTTGTTTAGGCGCACCGGAGTGTCTGCGTAGGGTGGGGGGGCATCTCTGCGTCGTCTGCGTGACGTTGGAGTATAAATCAGGCTTTACTGCCAGACTAGACCACCTTTCTGCTGAACAGCCGCTGTTTCAGTCTGACATCAGAGAGCCATTTTACAAGAGCCAATATTCACAAAAAAATTATAATAAAAAACTTCTAACGTTGAACTGAGAAGTCATGAGTTTCCAAAATCATGATTTTACAATTTTGTAAATTTGAGATTTGATGACAAAAATTTTTTTACAACAAAGTTATGATTTTGATTTTGTTTCACAACAAAATTTAGTAATTTTACGACATGAAGGTGATATTGTGAAATTTGATACTTTCCATTCAAAGTAATAATCTGAAGTTAACAAGTCATAATTTTACATCTTGATTGTTGTTCATATGGCTGCAGTTTGATGAAATATAACTTTTTCTTTTGGATTTTTACAACAAAAAGTTGCATTATAGCTAAACGGATTTTACAGCAAAAAGTCTTGAAGATGCATTTATCCAGATTTCGTAACTGTATTGTAATTTTATTATTTCACTTCTACATATATATAATCTTAAACAAAATTTTAAATAACAAAAAGATGCAATGTTTGGTTGAAAAGCCTCAGTATCATGAAATGTGTGATTTTATGAGCAGAAGTGACTTTCCTCTGAGAACAGACTCAACTGCTGCAGAATAAGACAGTTGAGACTAAAGAGATGCACCAGGAACCACTGGTTTCCACCAGTGTGGCTGGTTTCCTTCCATGTGACAGGTACTCGGGTTTCATCCATTAAATCACGATTTAAAAGAAAATCTGAGTGAATATGATTGCAGAAATAAATGAAGTACATGAAGAAATAAATAGGTGGTGGTGTAGGTAGACTATATTATATTACTTATAACTAGGGGTGTAACGGTACATGTATTTGTATTGAACCGTTTCGGTACAGGTAGGTCGGTTCGGGACGGGGGCGTACCGAACGAGTTTCCACACGGACATATTAAGTAGAGGACCGCACGTTGTGGAGCAAAGCGCTGCAGCCGCACATGCGCAGTTGTGTGCACACGGTCATTGTTGCCAACTTAGCGGCTTTGTCGCTATATCTAGCGACTTTCCAGACCCCCCTAGCGACTTCATTTGTAAAAAGCGACTAGCGACAAATCTAGCTACTTTTTCTGGTGATTTTGAGACTCACGCACACTCAAACCGCTAGGTTTGAAGCATCACTTGGCTGCTGTCTGCCTCGCGAGCCGCGCTTCTCTTCCTCTGTCTCTGCCGGGCTCAGTGCACAGCCAGCGCGAGTTTCTGTGTGCGGACTGGGCGCGTGTCACCACATACACAGGCGAGGCGACGCGGGTGCACACAAACACCCTAATCAGTGGTAGAGAACGCTGGCTTCAAGCACATGATAAAGGTAATTGAGCCCGGATATCAATAACCTTCTCGTCCACATTTTAGCCACAAAATCATACCCGGACTTTATGAAAGAATAAAAAGATTAGTTTTTAAAGAAACACCCTGAGCCTTATTCATGTTATTTAATCTGACTAACAACTTGAAACTGTTCAGTGTTGCAACTGTTCAATTTTGCACATCAGATGGATTATTTTTTTAAGCAAAAGTCTGAGCCAATGTTATTTTTATTTTGTTTTTCAAAATATCTACATTTTAGAATATTGTATTTATATTTTTGAGCAGAATTCTAGCTTTGTATAGGCTAATGTTCCTATTGTTAAAAGGCACAAAAGTGTGTTATAAACAACTAGCACATTTATATTTTGCATTTATGTTTCTTACTGTACCGAAAACGAACCGAACCGTGACCTCAAAACCGAGGTACGTACCGAACCGAGAGTTTTGTGTACCGTTACACCCCTACTTATAACATAATAAGACATTTGTCCTGGCTGGAACACGTGCCCCTCCAAAAGTGTCCGTGCTCCCTGCAGCTAAAACACACTGACGTCACCAGCGAGTCTGAGTCCATCTGAACACAGAAGCGTTTCAAATACAGACAGTTAATGACAACATGCTGCACCAAACCTGTTCTGTGTAGTTTTATCTGCGGTCTCATACCTGTTCTGTGTAGTTTTATCTGTGGTCTCCAGGTGATGTCCAGCAGTCTCCGCTGACGGTCGATCTCTTCTTCGTACTGGACGATGGTTTTTTCAAACTCTGTGAATATTTCTGCAGCAGCAGCAGTTAGTCGCTGGCTGATAAACTCTCTCAGAGACTGAACTGAAGACATTGTTGCTGCAGACACTCAGATATTCAGCTGAGACACAAACACAACCGCGTCTACAATCAGCGCCGTCAGCTCTCTTCCGCCGGGGGTGTCACGTTGTTGAAGGTCCTGCTGGAAACAGCGAGCTCACTTTCTGAAACAACGCAATGAAAGATTGCTATGATTTTCAATGCTCATAAATCCATATTTTATTCACAATAGAACATAAAAAAAACATATCAGATGCAGAAACTGAGATATTTACAATTTCATGGAGATATTAGTTCATTTTGACTTTGCTTTCAGCAAGACATCAAAAAAGTTGGCAAGGCAAGGCAAGGCAAGGCAAGTTTATTTGTATAGCACAATTCAACACAAAGTAATTCAAAGTGCTTTACATAAACATGAAAAGCAGCAAAACACAATTAAACAATAACAACAATCAATTAAAAGGGAAATATAAATAAAATACAATGTATACAATGGAATAAAATAGAATATAAACAGGAAATAACAGAAAATAGGACAGCATCATATACAGCAGGATAAGAAAAGACGTGAAATAATAAAAATCGCAAGTAGTTCAAAAAGTAAGGGAAGTAAAGTACAGCAGGTAAGTATTTAATTTAAGAGTATGCTTCAGTAAACAGTAATGTTTTAACCCTGATTTAAAGGAGCTGATAGTTTGAGCAGACCTCAGATCTACAGGAAGTTTTTTCCACAGGTGAGGAGCAGAATAACTGAACACTGCCTCACTTTGCTTGGTTCTTGTTCTTGGGACACACAACAAACCAGATCCAGATGACCTAAGGGGTCTGGATGCTTTGTAGGGAACTAACAGATCAAGCATGTATTTTGGTCCAAGACGGTTTAGTGCTTTGTAGACCAGCAGTAAGATTTTAAAATCTATCCTTTGACTCACTGGAAGCCAGTGTAGCGATTTCATGACCGGTGTAATATGGTCCAGTTTCCTGGTGTTTGTAAGGACTCTGGCTGCAGCTGCCTGATTGATTTCTTGTTAAGGCCTGTGAAGATGCAATAATCCAACCTACTGAAAATTAATGCATGAATACGTTTTTCCATGTTTTGTTTAGACAGAAACCCCTTAATTCTAGCAATGTTTTTCAGGTGGTAAAAGATTTAGTGATAAACTTTAGATGGTTGTTGAAGTTCAGGTCAGAGTCTATAATTACACCAAGATTTCTGGCTTGATGTGTAGCTGTCAATGACATGGAGCCAAGGTGAGCGCTGATCTTTTCCCTTTAATTTTTAGGGCCAAAAACAACCACCTCTGTCTTTTCTGCATTTAGCTGGAGAAAATTCTGGCACATCCACTCATTGATTTGATGAATACAGTTACTTAATGAGAGAAGGGGACTGTAGTCATGTGATGACACAGAAATATAGAGTTGTGTGTCATTGGCATAAGTATAGTAGGAAATATTATGATGTTCCATAATCTGAGCTAGGGGTAGCATATAGATGTTGAATAGAAGCGGTCCGAGAATGGACCCTTGAGGAACCCCACATGTGATCTTTGTTCTCTCAGACTCATGGGGCCCTATCTTGCACCTCCTGCTACCCAATACCCAATACCCATTACCTGCAAATTTCAGATTTAGGAGCCTCTGCCAACCGCAAATGCAATCTTCCACCTCCCAAAAGCTGCTACCCATTATGCCGACTCGCTTAAGCACATTGTGGGCGCAGCAATGGGCGTGTCTCTTGCGCTTTCCACAAATTCGGTATCTTGCGGTACCTGTATCTCGCAGATTTTGGGAATTGGGTAGTGGGTGGTCTGACCAGGCCCGTCGATAGGGGGCGACAAACGGGTCTGCTGTCCCGGGCCCAGGGAGAGGGGGGCCCACAACTGGGCCCTCATTAAATTGTGGAATTTAAAAAAATGTCAGAATAGTCCTATTTGTGGAAAACTATTCTTTCAATCAGTTTAATAAGTAATAAGTCAATAAGTTTTTTATTTGTATACTTCTAGTTGTCCTTGAGAAATATTGATCATGAACCCCCCCCACCCCACACAAAATGGTTTGGCCGAGATCACACTTTGATGTTGAGAAGGCCGCGGGTCTACAGTCAAAATGTCTGGTAAACACAAGTCCGGTGCCCAGAAAAACAGAGAAAAGAGAAGAAAAAAAAAACAAAGGTTTAAGAAATGCTCTAAACAAATATTTAAAAAATGTGCGGACAGCGAAGCTGGGGCGAGAGGAACAGAGCAAGGTAAGGGGGGGGGGGGGACCGAGTCCGGAGCAGCAGGCTACCGATGACAGAGAAGAGAGAGAGAGAGGTATCTGTCCACTGAGCAGGGATCAGAGACTGATTATCAGCCACAACATTTCAGCGATCCTGCATTATGGCCAACTACAATGACCGACTGATAGAGGGAACCTCGTGCGCGTGATGGCAAAATGAACGCCTTTTTCAGAGAGGGCAAAGGAATCGCCGACAGATGCAGAGGGCAGGCAATTTCCAAACTATTTGACATATTCCACATCCCACAATGGACGGGAAAAAATAGATAGGGACTGGTTAACATATAGCAGCTCAAAAAAGGCCCTATTTTGCCTCCCATGTTTGTTGTTCTCTTTTAAAGTAGAAAAAAAGTCAACAAGTGCCCTAAATTCAAGAGATGGAGATGTTCATTTGGTTTTGAAGATATAAAACTGACAATTCAAGTTTTCATTTAAAGTTTGATATACTGTATTATCAGTGGACAAAGAAAAAATTCTGCATGTATAAGAATTAGAAAATGTGTATGCATAAATCTTAATAATATTAGCAGGTCCTTTCATATATTACTAAAACTTCAGCTGCCATGGAGAGCAAAGATTTTCTCCTCATATACAATACCTTATTTATTGCATTACACATCACAATATATCAAACATAACTGGTGATGTTTAGTGACAAAAAAAAAAAAAACGGTGGTGTAGGGGAGGGCCTATCTAACATTATCTTGTCCCGGGCCCAGACAAGACTGTCAGCTGGCCTGGGTCTGACCACCCATTACCCAATACCCAAAATCTGCGAGACACCAGTACCGCAAGATACCGAGTTTGTGGAAAGCGCAACTGGCATGTCGGCGCGTAAAAGAGCGCGTCCAAATCCTGTCATTGCGTGTCCACCCAGTCACATGTGGACTGCACAACCGGCTCTACGTCTCGATTATGCATCACTGTATTACTTTCATACATTATTCTCTTAAGGGCAGGTGATTTCTGTACAGCTGTGGCATGATCTCATCCAGATGTTTGCTGTGGAGGAAACGAGGATATCACAGAACTCTGTAGTGGAGTTTCTTGTACTGTGTTGTATCCCTCTGACCCTCTCCTTGCGCTCGGAACACCTGAGATGTTCTCACTGGTAGAAGGTAGATGTCATCATACCTGTTCCTCTGGCTCAATGCTCATCCAATGATCCGTTCTGCAGTATTTTAAAAAGCACCGCTTCCAGCGGCTATGCGTCTTAGCGCAGCTGTGCGTCTTTGCGCAGAGGATATGTTCAAGATAACTCAAAAAGTTATGGATGGATTTTGATGACATTTTCAGGAGTTGTCAGAAATGTGAAAAGGAAGAACTGATTTTATTTTGGGTGTGATCCGGAAGAAATCCTGGATTCTGGATCACTTTCAAATTTTAGATAACATTGCGCTGTTAAGGTTTAGTTGTTTCTTGAACCCTAAAGCAACCACAATGGAGACAGGAAGGGAGTTCTGGAATTTTAAGAGTTTAATTCTCTCAGATGTAAAAAAGGAGGATTCGAGGGTTGGCAGCCAAACCAACAATCCAGGGGACGACGAAGGCAAGGAGGTGGCACTGCGAATGGCTGGATCAGGCGTTTCTATGGGAAGATCTGGAGACGAGTCTGGTTGAATGATGACTGAATAGGTACAGGTGTGCAGTGCCACACCTGGGCTGCTCGTCAGAAGGGAAGGGGAAACATAGGTGGATCTGAGTGTCTATGTAGAGGATTGAAGGTGGTGCAGTGGGTTGTGCTCAGGAGCCCCAGAGGTGGAAGGTTGTGGGTTCACAACCCGGCTTGAGACTGTAACATGCGCTCAATGGGGTCGGAAATTTTGTTTCATGACATCTCCGTTAATTATTGCCCACAACTCATGAAATTTCACTCAGGTATTGACAATGAAAACCTCTATAAAATTTCAGAGGCTGATCCGGATCTGATCCAGAAGGCGGATTTTATCGCAATCTGTAAATCGCTGTATGGGAGAACTGTTGTGCTTGGCGGAGGTCTGCGCTCTCTGAGTGCTTTTCTAGTTAAGAAATGTTTTCCTGGAAGCTCACTGGCTCTATTTTTTTCTGAGCAGTTTGTTGAAACTTCTTGGAGTACAAAAGAAATGATTAAATCATTTGCTCCACATTAGTTAGAGCTAGTTATGTATATATCAGTGCAGAGGAGGAGGAGGAAGGAAGAGGAGGAAGCTCTACAGCAGAGTCCCAGACGAGCTGCCCATGAGAGCTGCTCTGATCTGGGTGAAAATACGCTCCATAGCAGTTTGCAGGTACCGCAACCTGCTCTTAAAGGCAATGGCTACTGACGCACTGATTGGTTAAACAGGTGGAACGCCCTAACCACTCCCATGCATAATACATGTATAATATAGTGGTTGACGCAGGTAATATCACAGGTTTCCACAGATGGAAAATTGTGTTCTTTGTGGGGGAACGCCCCTCCTGCTACCTGCTATCCCTTAATAGCAGGTTTAGGAGGTTTGGCGCAAGATAGGGCCCATGGTTTCCAATTGACACAAAAAAGTCCCTATCTTGCAAGTAAGATTTGAACCATTGTAGCACAGTGCCGGTAAGTCCCACCCACTTTTCCAATCTACTAATTAGTATGTTATGATCAACTGTGTCAAATACAGCACTGAGATCCAGTAATACCAGAACAGAGGATTTGCATGCATCATTATTCAGATGAATATCATTTAAGACTTTGATAAGTACAGTCTCAGTGCAGTGGTGTGGCCGAAATCCATACTGAAATGTGTTAAAAAGATTGTTTTGCATCATAAAAGCATGAATTTGCTGGAAAACAACCCTTTCAATGATTTTCCCCAAAAATGGCAGATTTGATATTGGCCTATAGTTACTAATTATTGTAGCATCCAGATTTGTATTTTTTAGGAGAGGTTTTATTATTGCAGTTTTCAAGGCCTGGAGAAACGGGCCTGCTTGAAGAGAAGTATTTATTATAGGCTTGGGCGGTATCCAAATTTTGATACCGTCAAACTTCCCTCACATTTTACCGGGGTATATGGTATTCCCGCAACTATTAAGACGAACACACACCACCGGCGGACGCCGCGCGTGAAAACAGCCTCCCCCCCAATATGTACCCCAGGCGCGCTGCCGCGGGGCTTTACGGTGCTGTACTATTCCCAGCGTTGACGCGCCTGGGAAAAAAAAGGCGAGTTTACCTCGAAACAGCAGTTCAGTGCTTCAATATAAACTTGGCTCAACTACAGTTGTTATTTATTTGTGTATTTCTTGCTTTTCACTGTAGTTTTAAATGTTCCTGCTGAGGAAATGCTGCCGAGGTGTGTTTGCTGAAACGCGCTTTATAGTAAAGTGTCTGATGGTGGACGTTTCACTTCCTATAAATTCTTCAACATAAAAGTCCAACATCATTAGTTTCATTAGAAGCTTTTATTTTGAAGCAGCAATCTCAGGAAGTGTTGTTTTCATCGTCAGTACATTAACAGGACGAGTCAAACCGAGATGAGCTCCAAGCGAACATGAATAAACGGTAAAATAAAGCGGAACACACAGCGATACAGGAGAGAAACTAAACTAAACTTTAAACCACAGAAATCATTCATTGCATTTTTTAATGACGGTATTGAAACTGATACCGCCGCTATTTTTAAATACTGGAAGTAAACGGTATTACCGTAATACCGCCCAAGCCTAATTTATTATCTGCAGTACATCCGGAACCATGCAGTTAAAAACTGTTATAAAAAAGGTTGAAGGCAGAATATCAAGGCAGCATGTTGTGGGCTTTAATTTTGAAACCATTTCCGTTAGGGTTGTATAATCTAGGAGGCTAAAATGTCCTAGATTGACTAGAGGATGGGAAGGCACAATTGTTATCATTCCTGAGCTTGAGCTGCACATTGCTTGTCTTATCTGTACTATTTTGTTTCTGAAAAAGGCTGCAAAGTCATTGCATGCCTTGTCAGACAGCAATTCAGGAGGGATGGATGCTGTGGGTTGTCATTTATATAGCGCTTTCTGATTACCTCTGCTTCACCCTTCATAGGATTGGCAAGGGTGGTCATTTTAAACAAAACAGTAGTGATCAGAAAGAGCAACATCGTTCAATGCAACCTCAGAGATTTTAAGACCTTTGGAAATAATTAGATCTAATATGTGTCCTCTGTTATGTGTTGGATCAGTGACATGTTGGGAAAGCCTAAAATTATCCAGAACATTTAAAAGTTCCTTAGCACACCCATCTATAGGATTATCAACATGAATGTTAAAATCACCCACCAAAACAACACAATCAAAATCCATGCACACAATTGACAGGAGTTTAGTAAACTCATCAAAAAACCTTGCATCATATTTGGGTGGTCTGTAGATAGTCACTAAGATTACTCGACAGGGGGATTTTAACTGAATGGCAACATAAGACATACTATTGCATTGGAAGCTGTCCTTGAAGAGAGTAGAAACTCCGCCTCCTCTCTTATGTGTTCTCACTTCACTGAAGAAACTAAAATGTTGGGGTATTGACTCAATAAGAACTGCTGCACTATTATCCTGACTTAACCAAGTTTCAGTTAAAAACATAAAATCAAGGTTGTGCTCGTTAATAAAATCATTGATTAAGAAAGATTTGCCAACCAGAGACCTGATATTTAAAAGAGCTAAATGTAAATCTTTAACAGGAGACACTGGAGAGTTTTGAGGATGACACATTATACTCAATGGATTGGCAGATTTAATTGATTTAATTTTTTCTTTTTTTCACCAGTTTGATACCTTTTTCTACCTGTTATCACAGGGATAGAAAAAGCTGATTGAACTCCATGGGGCCCTGACGTTTCCTGGGACAGACCAACGTTAATATTGATATCACAGCCTGGACCCGGCACATATCAGTCAGACTCACTGATAAGGTGATGGGGGGGGGGGGGTGCAGGCCACTCGATGTCGTCCAAAGTCAGCAGGTGCTGAGTTCTGCCTGATAACTGTCTTCTCACATCTGAGGGAGACAATTTGTCGTGCTTTGGCTTTGCACCAAGAGAGTTCCAGGGAGGACTTGTTGCTTTATTGCCATTTACACCCGGCTCCTGTAGCGTCTTGGTGGTGTTAGTTAGCTTTCTGTTAGCCTGCTCCCTTTCACTGTTTTGGGAAATCGGTACAGTAGATTCATTCCCATATTGTCCGTTTATCTCCCCATTCACTTCGAGCCTGCAAATTTTTATTTCCTGTACTGCTATCTTCTGGAGCAGTTTGTGGTAATCATCCATGGAAACGGTAGGCATCTTGCTGCTAATTAGCTTCTGTTAGCTGATTAGCTGATTAGCCAGTTAGCTGCATTGAAGAGGTGTAATCCAAAAGTTGTCCGTCGGCCGTTTGTACAGAGCTGTGGATAAATCTTTTACTTTCACTGCTTTTGCTCTGTGAGTCAAGAGTTGAAAGTCTTCCAACAGGAGAGCAGACAGCAGTGTAGATTTAGTTAGTTTTCTAGGACACCACTGGCTATTGAGCAGCACTCTAAGACATCAAAAAAGTTGGAACAAAAGGCTGAAGAATTGGCACAAATGAAAAACAAATGGAAGATCCATTACCATGACAATAAGACTGGGCTCAGGGCCATCCTTGATGATTTTTGGCCTAATGTGGATTATATCTGCAGTTTTCTTTGGTCCACTGACACCAATAATTCAAGGTGAATTTGGCTGCATGTACTTGGCCACAATGTCCACAAAACATGACCCAATACGAGGCCTTTGTGTGGGAAGTGTTAAGGCCTGGCCCGTACAACACTTGAGGTATCCCATGTCAAAAACTAGATTCTGAAATTTGGGCCAGATCTGGCTCATACAACACAGGCCGCGACTCAGGTTTAATGCTAGTCATAAAGTCCACGTATGGCTCCACAGCCCTGGACAGTGCTGTACGTGAGCCAAAAGTGCCATGAGTAACTCCGATAAAGCTTGATTTATACTTCGGAGTCAAAGTGATGGCTCAGCTACGTTAGAGGTATGAGGCAGGTAGAACAATAGTTTACTGCAATCTAGGGATGGGACGTTTGTCGGTATTACGGTAAAGCGCGGTGAAATTTTTACGTGATAACGATTACTGTTTATGTTTGACTTCATCTCATTATCACGGTTGATTACCGGGATGTGTAATATCAGCCTTATTCAAGTCTCACGAGCGACTTGCGACTGTGTCTCGCGTGAATATGTAGCTTGTAACATCGGCATCGTAACGTGAGTGCGGTAACTTCAACTCCTTAAGAAGAAACCACACGAAGACTTGCGGTCGGTTTACAAACTTTATCTGGAACAACTGCAGTTCAACTCTTACAGACCGGTACATTAACATGGCAGACTGGAAGTACTGGTAAACAGTGGGAGGGAGATACCGAGGGATGTTCAAGTGTTGTACAACAAAATAGGAAATCCAAGTTCCTGTCTTTATACTGCTCACACTATAACAGTGAGCATGGCGGAAAGTGGTGATAGCACGCAGGACCTTTATCAACCCACTAAAAGAACAAAATCTGAAGTCTGGAGATATTTATTTTTCTTAAGAAAGCAGAGGGACAACTGGTGGAGGACAATTATCCTGTCTGCAAAGTATGAAAGAAAAAAGTTGCTGCAACAGGCAGCAACACTTCAAATGCATATTTTGACCTACTATGGTTGTTAAAGCATTCATTTAATCTTGCACCAGACAAATAAGCTTTGTCCCTGTAATTTATTTTATTCATTTAAAATAAAACCTCTTTCTGTGCCAGTTGTTGCCCTTTCAATGTGAAAGTTTC
Source organism: Hirundichthys speculiger (assembly GCA_018398805.1). Taxonomy (NCBI): domain Eukaryota; kingdom Metazoa; phylum Chordata; class Actinopteri; order Beloniformes; family Exocoetidae; genus Hirundichthys; species Hirundichthys speculiger. Next base: position 60,492 of record JAGFBZ010002537.1, on the reverse strand, counting down.
ATTTTGATAAGATTTTGGCTTCTAATGTTTTAGTTTGACAAGAAAATCACAAGATTTTGTGAAATTGTTTTAATGTTTGTGTCTTTTGGACATTTGTACAGCAATTAAGAATACCACAATAATATCATAAACCGTGATAATTTGGTCACTATAATCGAGATATCAGATTTTGCATATCGTTACATCCCTACTGCAATCTCTGCTAAAATGACTGATGCTCTACATTTATCAGAGCCAAAACACCCCAGATATACTCTACCCTGTTTCAATGTCTGAGCTACATATAAGAAGTAAACAAAAGGAAGCTCAGCACTGCAAGCTACAGTGCTGCAGAGAAGAACCTGCACTTCCATCTAGTGGACGGTGGTGGAATTAGAGAGCTACGCAAACAACAACACATGTGTAAATGCTAAAGACATTTTTTAGCCTACATGTATATCTATATCACTGATGTATAAATCCACATTTAGGCCCAAATCTGTCTGATATGTTGGCAAGTAAGTAAATAAGTAAACATGTATAGTAAACACTCACAGTTCGCGGTCTCAACAATCGCGGGGGTTTAAAAAATATTCATCGGGAAAAAAAAAAAAAATCGAAAAAAGAAAAAAATTTCAAACAAAGCGCGCGAGGCTAGAGCGAAACACATAACATCAAGAACGAGTCTCAGGAAGCAACAACAGTGACCCCCCCCCCCCCCCAACACACACACACATACACACACACGTCCGAGGAATTGCGAGTGAGGGAAAAGATGGTGCAGCGCATCTTACTGCTGACAATAAGGTTATTCATAAAACAACGTTATATTGTTCAATTACTATAGAAAAAAATCCCACTTTCTGCTGTATTAAACATTTTAATGGTTTAATCTTTTTTAGGAAGTATGATACCATACTGAAGGTCAGGTACGTGTCAGGTTTCCATGTTATTTAAGATCAAGGTATAGTACTACAATGATCCCTTGCCACTTCGCGGTCTGAGGACTGCAGTTTTAGTGCTTCACGGATTTTTTCCAGAAATATATAATGAGAAATGTTGCCGCGATATAAAAAGAAATGTTGTGAGCCAGCCTGGCCCCTTTAAGAAGGTGGCCTTATGGGTAATGGTGTGGCCTTATGGGTAATGTAGTGTGTGTGTCGTGGGACGGCAGAATGAAAACAGGGTTAGATGTAAAGTGTAGTGAGCATCAACAGCAGCCCAGCGTGTATAGATTTACTTTCTCTGTTAACCGACAGGAGCCCAACAATACAACCTGTGTGATGTTACAAGTTCCTGCAGTGCCAGAATAAAGTTCCTGTTCCATGCAGAGAAAACTGGACTGTTTCTTTTGTTGTTGTTAGTATGTTAGCTGCTAATTAGGAGCCAAAAATAGCACAATAGCAGCGGTTTGTTTACTACGGTTCAGAGACCAGAGGCTGTGAAGGTAACAGAAAGACCACAGTTGAGCCTTTGTCTTGTTTCGCTGCAGTGCATCGCTACTTTTTTTGTGGTTTTTAAACATATGAGGCTAGGGGGGCGGTCCACATTAAAGGTGGGGTAGGTGTTCTTTTTTTGCAGCACTTTTTACAATATTGCCTGAAAACCTTTTCACATTCCCATTGCACCCACTGAAATAAAATGTTTGCAAAAAAAACTAAACGTTTTGACCAATCAAAATAGTGATCATCATTACTTTCATTGGCTGCCTAATACGTCCATCAAATATCAATGCATCCCCACCCCTCCCTCCCTCCCTGCGGTTCATGTAGTCGTAAATCGTGTGAAGGCATGGTTTCGAGGGGTGGGCTGAAGAGGAGGAGGCGGAGCCTTTGGGAGGAGGGAGGGAGTGTATATTTTCAAAATCTCACTTGAGTTGGATTGCTGGAACCGTTTTTTCAAAGAACACCTACACCACCTTTAACTGCAAAAAATAGGGGATTGCTGTATTTAAATAAACTGTATTCTCTTAAATCTGAGCCTATGACTCAGTTAATCAGCAACAACCATGTAGTTTAGGGTTTCTCAACGGGGGCGGTACCGCCCCTCAGGGGGTGTTCTGAACCTTTGGGGGGGGCACTGGAAACATCAGGGCTGAGAAGGGTGCGCTCAGGCACAAATGAGGGGCGCCACGCCTTGAGAACTCTATTTTAAACTTCCATGGTTTCTCAAGGTTTTTTTTATAGTTCAAATCTACTTAAAGGTGGGGTAGGGGTTGGGTAGGGGACGCTCCAGTTTGTGCCCAGTTTGTGGTGATCTGCGGTCACATGTCTACATACTGTCTGCAGGGGGCCGATCGGTCCTCTTGCGGCTGGTGGAGACCTGCCGCCGCGGACATGGACGGTGTCGCTGGAGGCCGGTTTGGGAAAGCTAAGCTAAGCTAAGTAGCCCTGAACTGCTACCCGCGGCAACCACCGCCACTGGATCTGGGCTGCAGCGTCACGGAGCCGGGACTGGAGCCCCCGATGTAGCGGCGGCGGCATGCTGCCCCCGTCCAGCAGTCTACACGCCGGATGGGTCAGCTGACCTGGTAGGGGCCGTCTGGTGACCTGGTGGGGCCCAGCACCGCCGGGGGAGATGACAACGGCCTGGTCCGGTCCGCATGATGAACCGGGCTCTGGGACGGTCGGCTCCGTCGCTCGCCGGACTGAATGGAGCTCGGTCTTCCCAGAGGAGACGGTCTGGTTCATCGGTGTTTCCTCCTCTGACCTGGAGATATCTCACTGGTCATCGTTATGGAGATATACTGGTTCTAACAGCTGTTAACTGTTTTAACGGCTGTTATCTGGAGTTAGCACTCGGACCACGGGACCGGGCATGAAAAGGAGCGCTGGACGCTAGCAGCTCCCCTAGTACACCAGATTTTTCCTGGTGTTCTGAAACTTGAATTTCTGACTTGGGGATTAATAAAGTATTTTGAATTGAATTTTGAATTGAATTGAATTATTGGAGTCCTGGAGAAGAGACAAGACATGGATCCAGTTTCCATTCAGAGACAACGTGTCTGAGCTCAGATCTGACGGCCTCAGAGGAAGATGATAGAGTTATCTACAGAGCGACCTGAAGAGCAGATATGAGTCCAGACTGCAGCCTGAGAATGAGACTCTCTGCCTGACATCTGCTCCAGAGCAGCGGTGCTGGTCCACCAGGACCCGTCACCTCAGCGAGGCCGGGTCCTCATGGTCCGTAAACACATGTGCATAAAATAAAACCTAATCAGCAGTAATAACAATAATACCACTGATAGCAACAAGAAATACAATCATTATAAATGTTTTATAAACCATAAACATGATAACTTTGGACATAAATAGGTGAAAATGTGATTAAAAATATGTTATTGAATGGGAAAGTTTGAAATGCAACAACTAACCATAATAAAAATAAAAATAAAATAATTAATTTGTGTTTCTACCTAATATTTTAATCTTTAGTATAATGACAGGATAAAAAAGATTAAAGGGGTAGCCTGCCTTTAAATATGAGAGCTTTAATATTTTTATTGTTTTATCTGGGGGGCCTTGTTTTATTTGCTGGGACACAAAGAGGTCTCTGAGGCGACAAAGGCCAAAGATCCTTCGAGCTAAACTATCAGCTGTGCAGGCTGTGATGGTGCACACAAAGACTTTAAAAAAAATCTCATTAAAACATATTTTAGTTCCTCATCCTTAGAAAATCTATATGAAGCAAATAATAGCAGAATAATAAGACACATCAGCTGCGATGTGGAGTGACGGTCTGCACTCCCTCCCCCCCTACTGGGACGTACTGAATGTTCTGCCTTCACTGATTTACTTATTCCAGATGTTGCCTGCAGAAATCCCTACAACAGCTGGACGAAAAAATTTCAAGATTTATATGGCAAAAAAATACACTGCCTGGCCAAAAAAACAGTCACCACCAAAGAAAAGGTCATACACTAATATTTCGTTGGACCGCCTTTAGCTTTGATTACGACTCATGTTCGCTGTGTCATTGTTTCAATAAGCTTCTGCAACATCACCAGATCTATTTCCATCCAGTGTTGCATTCATTTTTCACCAAGATCTTGCATTGATGATGGTAGAGTCTGAATCTCCAGCACATCCCAAAGATCCTCAACGGGGTTCAGGTCTGGACTCTGTGGTGGTCAGTCCATGAGTGGAAATGATGTCTGGTGACATTAGATAGGCCACAACTCCAGACATGTTTAAAGATAAACTGCAGACTCTGCTGTTTTCCATTCCTTTGTTTAATCTGATTTTTTTGCTCCACCCACTCCTGCGCTGTTTCTACTCATATATTCTGTGCTTTGTTTTAATCCTTTTTGTCTAAATTTATCCTTTGTTATTTTTATCATGGATTTTACTTGCATTATTTTATTTTTCTGTTATTTTCATCTCTGCACCTTTGTAAAGTACTTTAAATGTGCAGTGCACATATATTTGTCTCCAGCCAGTTGGAACATTGTAGACAGTAATGTTTGTGTACAAAAAGTTTCTTTTTTTTTTGGTGGACCTTTATGGTGTCTGCGTTAACGATCGTTGAGACATCAAGTCGGTATTCGACCGGTGTAATTTGTGGTACTCATTTGTGCTGGAGTGAAGACCCTGAAACGAGAATACGTTGGGTCTTCACTCAGAGTTTAATTAAGCTTCAAGAACCACCAGGAACACCAGTCAGAGCGATCCACTCCTGTGATGAGGTGACCAGGTTTGTTCAACGAAGGTCAACACTGTCCACCTGTCCTCATTTCAGACCTTACTACCATCTGAGACCAGACCTTCTGGAGCTGAAACAAGGACAGAGCTCTGCAGGGACCAGAAACTAGCCAACTAACCCTCGGTTTGCCTCACTGGGCCGCCTGTACCTCCATCAGGACCGATATACAGTACGGTGGCGGAGGACCAGGCAACCATCAGCCTGCCAGTCAACCTGGAGGGGTCCCAGCCAGCCTGAAGGTGCAACCTCTAAATACCTATGGACACATTATAGGCTTTTTTTTTGGCTTCATCTTTGGTAAATGAATAAAGGCAACGCAGTTAAAAAAGCTGGATGCTGTTGTTATTCTGATAATTTTTTATGCCAAGACACATCACAATTAGATGATTTTTTCAAATGTTTTTACACAAATCAAAATAAAAGACAGTTGGTTGGTGCTGAAGAGGCGTTGGAGGCCAACATCACTGCTTACTGTCCTGGGTCCAGGCTGCTGGACTGGTTTATCTCTGGGGAGGATACTGGAGACAAACACTATCACAACTCAGACCACCACACATTCATCTATATGCACCACACAAACTCAAACATACTACACCACACATACTACACACACCACACCATAACAGTCTGCTTTATGTCTTCTTGTTTAGCGTCTTCATCTGTTCTTTTGTACTCCACTGTCAGTGTTTTAAGTCTTCCCTGCCAGAACCAAGGTTTCAGGAGTTAATAAAGCACTAACTCACTATCACTCACACTTGTGCATTTATTTAAAAAAAATAAATAAATAAAGTACTGCCAGAGAGGACTGGTGAAAGGCATGTCCACTTTTTACATTAGCACAAGAAGAAAAGAAATTCTGTTACAAGATTGAATTGCATACATACATTAGTTGGTTATGCCAGACAAAAAAAAAAAAAAAGACAGTGATGACAATCTCATTGGATTACCGTTGGAGAAGTTGAAGGTTCTATTTTTATACTTTTAAGCTGCATGAATACCAGGAGGTCACCACAGGTGCTTCAGGACCTGGACCTGTCTATGTCTGAGTCCTCATGTGCTTGGTCAGGGCTCCATTTTCCACACGTCTAACAACGGTACGGCCTCTCCCCCGTGTGAGTCCTCATGTGGACGGTCAGAGCTCCATTTTCCACACGTCTAACAATGGTACGGCCTCTCACCCGTGTGAGTCCTCATGTGGACGGTCAGAGCTCCATTTTCCACATGTCTAACAATGGTACGGCCTCTCACCCATGTGAGTCCTCATGTGGACGGTCAGAGCTCCATTTTCCACACGTCTAACAATGGTACGGCCTCTCACCCGTGTGAGTCCTCATGTGGATGGTCAGAGCTCCATTTTCCACATGTCTAACAATGGTACGGCCTCTCACCCATGTGAGTCCTCATGTGAACGGTCAGGGCTCCATTTTCCACATGTCTAACAACAATACGGCCTCTCAGTCAACCTGGAACTTGAGTTCTCATGTGGTTGGTCACAGCTCCATTTTCCACACGTCTAACAACGGTATGGCCTCTCCCCCATGTGAGTCCTCATGTGGTTGGTCACAGCTCCATTTTCCACACGTCTAACAACGGTACGGCTTCTCCCCCGTGTGAGTCCTCATGTGGTTGGTCACAGCTCCATTTTCCACACGTCTAACAACGGTACGGCCTCTCCCCCGTGTGAGTCCTCATGTGGACGGTCAGTGTGCCTCTGTGCCTGAACCCTTTACTGCACATCTCACAGACATACGGCCTTTCCCCCGTGTGCGTCCTCGTGTGGTACAGCACAGTATCACTGTGCTTGAAGCGTTTACCGCAGGTCTCACAACAGAAGGACCTCTGGTCCGTGTGGGTCCTCCTGTGGACCGTCAGCGTTCCGCTCTGAGAGAAGGTTTTGCCGCACGTTTCACACGAATGCGGCCTCTCGCCCGTGTGGGTCCTCAGGTGGCTCAACAGAGTATGGCCGTGTCTAAAATGCCTCCCGCAGATTTCACACGAGTACGACTTCTCGCCAGTGTGGGTCCTCATGTGGATGGTTAAAATCCCGCTTTGTCTGAAACTTTTCCCACAAACCTCACAAGAGTACGACTTCTCGCCCGTGTGGGTCCTCATGTGGGCGGCCAGGCTCCCGCTCTGAGTGAAGGACCTCCAGCAGGTGCTGCAGGTGTACGGCCGTTCACCTGTGTGAGTCCTCATGTGCATCGTCAGATTTGTACTTTGGGTGAAACTTTTACCACATGTTTGGCATGAATACGACTTCTCGCCAGTATGGATTTTTAAATGTGCCCTCAGCGTTGACAGGTGGCTGAATTGTTTCCCACAGGTCTTGCAGGTGTGGGGCTTCTCCCCCGTGTGGGTTGTGGAATGTTTCTTCAGCTCAGAATTGAACCTGAACTCTTTACCGCAAAAGTCACATTGCACAGATGTTTTACTCGCCTCTGGCATCTGTTTTTTACGGCTCTTCTTTGGCTTCAATGTTCCATTTCCTGTTTGAGAAAATTAGAAAATTCTGACTAATGCACCTGAAACTATGGTTAGAAGAACTAGTATGTCCTTTTATTTGACATGTTTTGTTTTTGTGTGTAAACATGTCATAATGTCCTCAAAACATCTACTTGTCTGGAGCATTCAGGTTTGTGTTAACACAATGCAGAGAGGGAAAGACATCAGCAATGTTTTCAGAGAAGCAATTGTTGCAGCACAATCTGGAAAAGGTTATAAAATTATTTGGAGTTCAACATTGTACAGTGAGAAATACTATTCACAAGTGGAAAACAGTCAAGACAGCTGCCAATCTTCCCAGGAATGGACGTCCTGTTGTGGAAAAAATAAGATCCGATCTTGATGAGAAAATCAGAACAGAATTTATTACAGAGAAAAGAGACAGACATACAAAAACTTGTGCGCACAAGGAGAGCAATCAGCCAGCACTCCGTCCAGAATGCTGACTGAGGACTCTGTCGTTACAGAGAGGGCGTTTTCTTTTATACCAAGACAAAAGGATGTTGATTCTGTTTACAGGTTTGCATACAGAGTGAATCACAGCAGGTAGTGGTGAAGGCAGAGACATTTGCCTTAAAACAGACTGATCGAATTTAGGGATGTCATACAGAGGCATTTGTTTAAAACAGACTGAGTTTAGCAACGTTAAACAATCCCTTGATCAAGAAGTTATTTAGTTGATGCTAATTGAATTTAGGAAGTCACAGCTGACCCCTCAGTGTCTCCTAGATCAATGAGCCACAGCCGACCCCCGTGCTTGCCTTTTGTCATTTGGTCTCGTTGACTATGAATTGTATTGGTCTTGTTAAGAAAGACATCACTTTTAAACATATTGTTAAAGACAAATAACAAAATTACAAGATGAAATAAACCAAATAAAAATTTCCTCCACAGTCCCAGCAACTTTACCCCAAGTCCAGACAGTATAACACTCAGAGAAATAAAAAATACCCAAGAGCTACGTATCAGAGTCTATAAGCCTCCCTGAGCACGTTAAATGTTTAAGTCCATGACAGCACAACTAAAAGAAGACAACAATTACAGCGTTACAGCTTATGGGAGGTAAGTAAAGGTTTTATGCAAAAAGTTAATAGTTGTTTATCTGAGGATAAACAACCCTAACCCAACTACTGTCTTACACACATGTACGATTAAAAGGGAGGGTACTAACTTTTGGATGCGACTCATTATTAAAATGATGTGATGAACATACATTTATGTCAAAACTGAGCTTAAAATAATTTGTTTCAGCAGTTCTTTACTATAGGAGTTACGCCACAACATCTCTGCACATCTTGAAATGGGAAATTTATGAATTTGTGGAAAAATTGTCATGTCTGCAGCTGCTAAAGAGGACCAAAGCACGGGAGATCTCAAATAAGCAAAAGGTTTATTACAAAAACACAAAACGTCCAGCTGAGCCAAAAACACAAAAGTCCCACTGGTCAAAAAATACAAAAAGTTCAAAAATGCAAAACACAAAGATCTAAAAAGGCAAAAAAACAAACTAAATCCATTAGACGGGAGGGAAACGTACAGGACTGCAAACACATACTTACGACAATGAACCCACAGAGAACAGGGGAAAATGACAGGACTTATATACACAGAGGAACAAACGAGAGGCAGGTGCAGGGAATCAGTGGTGAATGAGGGGAGGTGTGTCGACCAGCTCAGGCACAGGGACGGATGGAACGGCACCGGGGACCGCCCTGGACGTCGATGCAAAGACCACCAGCTCATCCCTACACCTCACCAGGCTGGCCTGTACCGCCCTTATGTCCGGTATGAGGAGGAGCCGGGGCTGGGCGGCGAGGTTTCTCAGGAGGAGGTCATAGGCGAATCTCCACCGCCTCAAGTCAGTGGTTCCCATTATGGAGGACGTGAGACGGTGGTGGAGTTCTTGGAAGGCCTGGACCTCCTCCCGAAACCCCGGTAAGAGGTCCAAGGCCTCTATGGAGAAGGGGTTTGGCGGTGGCAACTGGGTCCGCGGTGCGTGGACCGGGGTGAGTGCTGGAGGTGATGTGGCCTCCAGGGCTTCAGATTGTTCATTCCTAGGTCTCAAAGTCATAGCACCGACACGAAGCCCTGGAGGGCTGGTCATCTGTGGAGCTGCCCGAGAGCGTCTGCCTCGCCTTCTCCGAGGCATCTCCTCCTCTGCTCCAGAAGCGCACGCCAGGTAATGCGCTGGGCCAACCTCCCAGCTCCGGCTGGCGTGCTGGACGCTCTTGGGCCCCCCCCAGGGCCAGTCGGGTGCCCCAAAAGGCATCGGGATCTCCCGCTTGGTCCAGGTGAGGGTGGGTTCATTCTGTCATGTCTGCAGCTGCTAAAGAGGACCAAAGCACAGGAGATCTCAAATAAGCAAAAGGTTTATTACAAAAACACAAAATGTCCAGCTGAGCCAAAAACACAAAAGTCCCACTGGTCAAAAAATACAAAAAGTTCAAAAATGCAAAACACAAAGATCTAAAAAGGCAAAAAAACATAAACAACTAAATCCATGAGACGGGAGGGAAACGTACAGGACTGCAAACACATACTTACGACAATGAACCCACAGAGAACAGGGGAAAATGACAGGACTTATATACACAGAGGAACAAACGAGAGGCAGGTGCAGGGAATCAGTGGTGAACGAGGGGAAGGAAGCAAAGCAGAAAACAATAGAGACAAGACAGACCTTCAAAGTAAAACAGGAACCACTAAAGACAGGGAGAGACGCCAACTTGACAGACACAGACACACACAGGGCTGCTATGGCCGACCCAGGCCATAACAAAAATACTGCCACTCAGACCAACACAAAGACAAGTCCAAAGTGAAGCATAATGTCCAGCCTTTAAAACAGTTCAGAAATCTCTGTGTAAAAACAACAACAAGAAAAAACAGTTAAACTGGACCCAGATCTTTGGCCTTCCTGCATTTGTGGATTTCTGAATATGACACATTGCCTATGAGAATGCTTGAAAAGACTTGTACACTTAGTTTTGGTTATATATCATTACAGGGTAGAAGATATTAAAAGAGGCTCTAAAATGTATCAATATTTGGTCTAATGTCCACTAGCAACAGGAGTGGTGCAAAACCTGTCTTAAACAGAGTCCGTAAGAGTTTGGGAACACCCTTCAACAAGCTCAATGCTGGCCTGTTGAGGTCCAAACATCACAGAGTTTTCTAAAATGCATCCCAACTTTAAGCTAGGTAAATGTGTTCATTTTTCTACTAACAAGCATGGTGAAGGACTTTGACTGGACAAATGTTCCCATGAGCTTTTGGGGACAGTTAACTCTTAGTAGAGATTCCCAAGGTGAGATGGGCCTGGGCGAGGTGCCACACAAAGTATGATTACAAAGCCTCCATGATGAATTCAAGAAGTTACTCAGATACCTGTGTAACAAAGGAGATCTTTGTTACTAAATTGAGAAATGTTTGTAAAGGTGATGCACTTGAAGCACTTTCTGCACTGTAGTCACTTTGCACTTTGATTTGAGGGCATGTATGTTTAATGTACTAACCTGTCCTTCTCTTGGTTTCTCCAGAGTGTTCAGGCAAAAGTTTGCCTGGGAGCCTGAGCACCATTTTTAAGGTTCCGGGAGAGACCAAGGGATGAGAAGGATGGGGGAAACTGGGTGGGGTTGAAGGTCTTTTTGTAGCTGGGTTGTGTTTTAATCAATGTGGTACTTATCATTTTTTGGTATTTGTTTTGATATGAGTAAATATTAAATATGATAGAAGTGTAGTATTGTTTTTAAAGGTGTTGCCAAGAAGGAATGTTTCTCATGATAAGGAATGGTTTAGGCCCAATCATGGCAGCAAGGATAAAAGGCTGACTGTGGGCATTTAGTGAGTGCTGCTCGAGGGCTGAGGTTCTGCCATTCATTCTCATGGGTGTTTGCCTTATTCTTATGTTTTTGTTAAAATAAATGGAAGATTGATTTAGACTGTACTCCTGCCTGAGTCATCCTTGCTTCATCCAACCGCTCAGTGGCTGTCTGTGTGACAACCTGACACAAATTATGGATACTGGGGTTTCACCCTGGACCCAGGTCCAGAGGAGAAGCTTCAAAATGAGAGCCAGGTGATTGGGACCTTTCAAAGAGGGTCCAGAAGCATTATCGGGTCTGCCCAGCACCTACAGGAGGCACCATGAACTTTCAGTTGTCTGTAGTTTGAGCAGCAGCCTGAGATGGAGGTCTTGGTGGTGTCTAACCCAACTGAAGCGGCTGAAACTGGCTATTTGGAGACTTTACTATTGTGTGAGGAGTCCAAGCTCATGTAAAATGCTGAGTGACACTGGCTTGGTATAGCTTAGCTCGCCTTAATACACAGCAGAGAAACTGTAACCAGTATCCTAATAAGAAACTAGATGTTCTCAGAAGGGCACTCATAAGTTGGAGTTTCGTTGCAGTCTTTGCTGTTGAACAGCTAGCTGACTTCACTTTGGCTACTTAGCGCTTCTGCAAAACTGGACTTCTGAGCTGTACATTAAGACAGATATACACAGTTGCTCCGAATAAATGTAAGCTAACTTTTAGGGATGCACTATAACTGTTTTTTAAAACCGATACTGATAACCGATAACTTTCAGCTCCTAAAGGCTGATACCGATAACACACACATATACCTAAGATCATTACATCAATACTATGAACAAAACCAAAAATAGTTTTGACTTTTTAAATGAACAGATATTTATTTTTTCCAATGAAAAACTATTGTCAAGCCTCTCAAACATTTTCATAAAGCTATCAAACAAACCTATTTGACTGATATATAAAAAATAAAGGCTCCTTGAACTGACGGAAATACATGCATCAGAATTACTAACTGAAAAAGATTAGCATTTAAAGGATTTTGGCTTGTGGTTCCATTTGAATTAATACCTTTAATTAAAGTAAATGACGTTCAGTAGTTTTTATTTTTTAATCTCATGGAAGCTTTAAATGAGAGGAATGAGGGAGAGGAGAGACTGCTGCTGGCTTGCGTATGTTAGCATTAGCTTCCGTTAGCTCATGTTAGCGTGATTTCAAAACTCCATGGAAGCGATTGTTATGTTGTAGGTGGCTGATCAGGTTTTACGTATTAAAGCTTGTGCTTCCCTCCTCGTAGAATTCACTCGGAGGATTCGTCACAAATAACCACCAAACTATCTTCTTCTGAAACTTTAACGAAGTTCCACGCCGCCATGTTTGTTGTGATCAGCGCTGTGCTGCAGGCTGCATTCAAGGTGTAACATAAATTTCCACGTTCCCTCGTTTGCTAGCTGTTCTTTTAGCCTTTTCTATTTTTATTTGTAACATGTGGGAAAATACTGCGAATATCAATTAAAGTCAGCAACTACTAAAATTATGACCGAGTTAACGAGTTGTTTTCTGGCATGAGGGGGTATTCTTGATTTTCCTTATTGAGAAATCGTTTTTCTGATTATGCCGACGTCACTTGAATATAACATTCACTGCTGGTCATTCAAGGCTCAGAGGGAGCGAGACACTGCTGTGTTTACAGAAATATATATGTTATCGGGGCTATTCGTTGTGATGTCGGACTTATCGGGATGACGTCATAATTTCCTGTTATCGGCCCGATAGTTATCGTGCAGCCCGAAAAAAACTTCCACATAGGGAGAAAAAACCTTTAAGCCAAACATAGGCAAGGAAAAACTCCACTTTAAGAGGAAGAAACCTTGAGCAGGACCTGGATCATATGGGGGGACCTTCCTGATGAAGACCAGCCGGGTAGAGAAAGAAAAGAGGAGAGAGACAGGACAGAGAGAGGATGGAGGACAGAGAGAGGATGGAGGACAGAGAGAGGATGGAGGACAGAGAGAGAGGATGGAGGACAGAGAGAGAGGATGGAGGACAGAGAGAGAGGATGGAGGACAGAGAGAGGATGGAGGATAGAGAGAGGATGGAGGACAGAGAGAGGATGGAGGATAGAGAGAGGATGGAGAACAGAGAGAGGATGGAGACAGAGAGAGAGGATGGAGGACAGAGAGAGAGGAGGAGGACAGAGAGAGGATGGAGGACAGAGGACAGAGAGAGGATGGAGGACAGAGAGAGGATGGAGGACAGAGAGATGGAGGACAGAGAGGAGATGGAGGACAGAGAGAGGATGGAGGACAGAGAGGATGGAGAGAGAGGATGGAGGGACAGAGAGAGGATGGAGGACAGAGAGAGAGGATGGAGGACAGAGAGAGGATGGAGGACAGAGAGAGGATGGAGGACAGAGAGAGGATGGAGGACAGAGAGAGGATGGAGGACAGAGAGGATGGAGGAGGAGAGAGGATGGAGGATAGAGACGATGGAGGACAGAGAGAGGATGGAGGACAGAGAGAGGAGAGCACACAAATGACTAAATACAACGACCATATAAACATAAATATAAACAGATGGAGGTAGCAGCACTGGGATGAGATAGTCAGAGGACCAGGTCGCCGATCAACACGCCAGTCAGCACCCAAACACAAGTGGAAGAGAACCCCGGGATGGACAGAGGATAGGATTGGGATTGGGGACAGTTAACTCTTAGTAGAGATTCCCAAGGTGAGACGGGCCTGGGCGAGGTGCCACACAAAGTATGATTACAAAGCCTCCATGATTAATTCAAGAAGTTACTCAGATACCTGACACAAATTATGGATACTGGGGTTTCACCCTGGACCCAGGTCCAGAGGAGAAGCTTCAAAATGAGAGCCAGGTGATTGGGACCTTTCAAAGAGGGTCCAGAAGCATTATCGGGTCTGCCCAGCACCTACAGGAGACACCATGAACTTTCAGTTGTCTGTAGTTTGAGCAGCAGCCTGAGATGGAGGTCTTGGTGGTGTCTAACCCAACTGCTGAAGCAGCTGAAACTGGCTATTTGGAGACTTTACTATTGTGTGAGGAGTCCAAGCTCATGTAAAATGCTGAGTGACACTGGCTTGGTATAGCTTAGCTCGCCTTAATACACAGCAGAGAAACTGTAACCAGTATCCTAATAAGAAACTAGATGTTCTCAGAAGGGCACTCATAAGTTGGAGTTTCGTTGCAGTCTTTGCCTTATTCTTATGTTTTTGTTAAAATAAATGGAAGATTGATTTATGAGTCATCCTTGCTTCATCCAACCGCTCAGTGGCTGTCTGTGTGACAAGTGGTGTCAGAAGTGGGATTATCCATTCTCTAAGAAAAAGGATGACCAGAGGTGGAAAGAAGCCAGGTCAGGAGGGTGAGCCTGATGAAGGAGCAGGAGCTTCAGCTGACCCGGGGCCCATGGCAGTATCCAGCTCAGAGGATAAATTGGAAGAGCTGGCGGGGCTAGTGAAATCTTTACTCCGGTCTCAGACTGCCAGAGATCAGAAGCTGGAGAAAGATTTATCTCGCCAGGAGCAGAGATGGAAAAGCATGCAGCACCAGTTTCAGCAGATTCAACTCCAAGTTAATGCCATCCAAGAGGATAGACCTGAACGAGACGCACAGCCTCATGAAAGGGGAGAAGATGATGATGATGATGATGATGATGATGATGATGATGATTCTGAGCCAGGGACCAGCCATGCAGTGCCGAGTATCAGACCTCAAAGGGAACTCAGGCTACTTCCTTTAGCCCCAGAGGATGATATTGAACATTTTCTTGCTACATTTGAGAGAATGGCTCAAGTTTGTAGATGGCCCAGAGATGAGTGGGCTGTTCGTTTGGTTCCTCTCCTGTCTGTGAAAGCACGTACTGCTTATGTTCTTATGGACATAGGAGATTCTGAGAATTATGTCAAAGTAAAGGAAGCAATCCTGGCTAAATATGAAATCACGACTGAGACTTATCGTTGCCGATTTCGATCCTTAAAGATTGAAGAAGGGGAGACACCACGGGAGCTGTACGTTCGACTGAAAGACCTGTTTACAAGATGGATCAAGCCTGAAGAATCAACAGTTAAAGAGATTTCTGAGAAGATAATTCTTGAGCAGTTTTTGAGGATGGTCCATCCGGAACTGGAGGTTTGGATCCGTGAGCATGATCCAAAGACAGCGGAGGAAGCAGCTCGATTGGCAGAAGTCTTCACGTCAGCCAGGAAGGGACGTAAAGGTTCCCACTTCAGCCGGGAGACTCACTATGCCCAACCAAGTAAGTCCAATGGGGGTGATCAGGGGGCTGGTCAGTTGCAGGTTAGGAATTTTTCGAGCTCTAGGCAGTTTGTTTCACCTAATTCTCACCAAGTCAGGAAGACATACTCTAAGGCTACAGTAAAGGATGTGAGATGCTATAATTGTCATGGTTTAGGTCACACTCAGCACTTTTGTCCAGCCTTAAAATCAAAGTCATCTCTTTTGTGCTCAGTCCCAAGACCAGGAGCTGTAGAAAATGTCATGAAGAAAAATTGCACTGTACCTGTCCTGGTGAATGGACAGCGATGTGAGGCATTACTTGACTCTGGCTGTTTTCAATCTTTGGTATGTGCTAATGTGATTTCAGGAGGAAAGCTAAGCGAAATGAAGACCACAATAAGCTGCATACACGGAGATGAATATGTCTACCCTGTTGCTGAAGTGTACTTAACTGAAGGTGGTCAGACTTATCTGTTGCCAGTAGGCATAGTACCAACATTGCCATTTTCAGTAATATTGGGTAATGACATTCCCACTCTTTTTGACCTTATTTATCAGTTAGAGTCCAATCAGCCAGGTAAATCTATTGATGGGCTTTATCAGGGTTCAGGTGAGAAAACGGGAGAGCCATCAGGTTTAGAAAAAAGGGCAGATCAGTACCCAGAGCCAGCAAGTTCTTGTCATGTGGTCACGAGATCACAGAGGGCAAGGGGAGCGTTAAGGGAATTGCCCTTCTTTGATGAGGAAATTGAAGAACAACTGAGTAAGGTTAGAAAGTCTAAGGCACAGAAAAGGAGGGAAAAGTTTAAAGGTTTAGGGGTGAAAATGCAACCAGAGCTTCCTAAGCCAACTGATTTTCTTGAATTTCATGTTCCATCAGATGTAGGTGCACTGCAAAGAGATGATCCAAGTTTAAAATTATGGTTTGAAAAAGTAACAGAGATAGATGGAGTCCAACAGGGCCAAGTCAGCTGCACTGCAGAGGCAGTATATGTGATTAAAAATGGCATCCTTTATCAGAAAAAGGGCCAGAGTGAAGCATTGGTACTTCCCCAGCAGTTTAGGCTCAAGGTTATGGAGTTTGGCCACTCAATCCCATGGGCAGGTCATATGGCTTTCCAGAAAACATTGAATAGGATTGGTAACCGTTTTGTCTGGCCAGGAATGTACAAACAGATCTCAGAGTTTTGCGATTCTTGTGAGATATGTCAATTGACTTCAGGGAAGGGTGTTGCCCGTGCTAATTTGCAGCCTATGCCAATCATTGAGATACCATTTGAAAGAATAGGAATGGATATTGTGGGGCCCTTAGAGAAAAGCTCATCAGGTTATCGGTACATATTGGTTATTTGCGATTATGCCACTCGGTACCCAGAAGCATTCCCCCTCAGGTCAATTAAAGCAAAATACATTGCCAACTGTCTCCTGCAGTTTTTTTCTAGAGTAGGAATAGCAAAAGAAATTCTTACAGACTGTGGGACAAATTTTTTGTCCAGGTTATTGCAGCAAGTATACAAGCTGTTAGGTGTCAAGGGGATTAAGACCACCCCTTATCATCCCCAAACGGACGGGCTAGTGGAGAGATATAACCAGACTCTCAAAAACATGCTTCGCAAGTTTGTCTCCAGTACAGGTGCAGATTGGGACCAGTGGCTGCCCTATCTACTATTCGCATACTGTGAAGTTCCACAGGAGTCCACTGGTTTTTCACTGTTTGAACTGCTGTATGGACGCCAAGTGAGGGGGCCACTCGACCTTTTGAAAGACTATTGGGAGGACCCAAAGCCAGAGGGAGAGAATGTTGTGGCGTATGTGGTCAAGATGAGGGAGCGGCTGGAGGAGATGGCAGCATTTGCACAGGACAATATGAGAGCGGCCCAAAGACGGCAAAAGGTGTGGTATGATAAAAAGGCCAGAGACAGAGTCCTTATTCCAGGCCAAAAGGTGTTGTTGTTGCTTCCCACCAGTGAGAACAGGTTGTTAACAAAATGGCATGGACCCTATGAGATCACTAAACAAGTGAGTAAGTACACTTATGAACTATTCATGCCAGACAGACGTAAAAAACATCAGACCTTCCATGTGAACTTATTAAAAGCTTTTCACAGCCGCCAAGAGTCTGTCCATCAGCAGTTGTTTGTTAATGACACTAGAGACGAGGAGGTAACTGAGAAATTCTTCCCGACCAAGTCAGCAGACTCTTCTATGGTTAATCTGTCTCATCTGCCCCCTCATCAACAGGAAGCAATAAAATCCCTTTTGGATCCAGAACTTTTTCGGGAGACCCCGGGGTTTACATCCCTGGTTCAGCACAAGATAAGGCTCAAGGAAGATGCTCCTAGTCGCCAGAAGAGCTACCGGATACCGGAGCGGTTGGTGCCTGTACTCAAGAAAGAACTTGAATGGATGTTGTCACTGGGTATAATTGAAGTGTCTCGTAGTGAGTGGTGTAGCCCTGTTGTTTTAGTGCCAAAGAAAGATGGCTCACTGAGATTTTGTATTGATTTTAGATATTTGAACTCCATTTCCAATTTTGATCCATACCCAATGCCCAGGGTTGATGACCTGTTGGAGAAAGTGGGCACAGCAAAATACATTACCACTTTGGGCCTAAGCAAAGGGTACTGGCAACTGGCGTTGGCACCGGAAGCAAGGGCCTTGACAGCCTTTAAGACGCCCTTTGGTATGTATCAGTTTAAGGTCATGCCCTTTGGTCTCCAGGGGGCGCCAGCAACGTTTCAACGCCTGATGGATTATGTCTTGAGAGATGTGTCTGAGTTCTCTGCAGCATATCTGGATGATGTGGTGATATACAGCCAGTCCTGGGAGGAGCATATGACCCATCTCCAGGTTGTACTACAGCGCATCAAGTCAGCTGGGCTGACCATAAACCCTCATAAGTGTGCTATGGCGCATAGAGAAGTGGAGTACTTGGGGTTTGTTATTGGATTTGGAAAGATAAAACCTCAGATAGGGAAAGTGGAGGCCATCCAGTCTTTTCCTGTTCCCACTACAAAGAAGAAGGTGAGAAGTTTTATGGGTTTGGTGGGTTGGTACAGGAAGTTCATTCCCCAGTTCTCAGAAAGGGCAGTGGTGCTAAATGACTTGACTAAGGTTTCCGCCCCCAATAAGGTCTGTTTGACAGAGGAATGTGGTAGAGCATTTAAAAACCTTAAGGAAGCAATATGCTCTCATTCACTTCTCCATACCCCAGACTTTGATAAACCATTCATCTTGCAAACAGATGCTTCAGGAGTGGGCCTTGGTGCGGTCCTTCTACAGGAGGTGACTGGCGAGAGGAGACCGGTCGTGTTTCTGAGTCGGAAGCTGCTGGACAGGGAGACAAGGTACTCGAGTGTGGAAAAAGAGTGTTTGGCAATGAAGTGGGCCACTGAGTCCCTCCGATATTATTTGCTTGGACGCCACTTTTTCCTGGAGACTGATCATCGTGCCCTACAGTGGCTGAACCAAATGAGAGATGCAAATGCTCGTATCGCGGGGTGGTACCTCGCTTTGCAGCCATACAACTTCACAGTCCGTTTCAGGCCTGGGAAGTCGAATGTGGTTGCTGACTGTTTGTCAAGGATGATGGAGGACTGAGGTATTGTATTTTTTTTGTTGGAGAGGGGGGAGGAAATGTAACAAAGGAGATCTTTGTTACTAAATTGAGAAATGTTTGTAAAGGTGATGCACTTGAAGCACTTTCTGCACTGTAGTCACTTTGCACTTTGATTTGAGGGCATGTATGTTTAATGTACTAACCTGTCCTTCTCTTGGTTTCTCCAGGGTGTTCAGGCAAAAGTTTGCCTGGGAGCCTGAGCACCATTTTTAAGGTTCCGGGAGAGACCAAGGGATGAGAAGGATGGGGGAAACTGGGTGGGGTTGAAGGTCTTTTTGTAGCTGGGTTGTGTTTTAATCAATGTGGTACTTATCATTTTTTGGTATTTGTTTTGATATGAGTAAATATTAAATATGATAGAAGTGTAGTATTGTTTTTAAAGGTGTTGCCAAGAAGGAATGTTTCTCATGATAAGGAATGGTTTAGGCCCAATCATGGCAGCAAGGATAAAAGGCTGACTGTGGGCATTTAGTGAGTGCTGCTCGAGGGCTGAGGTTCTGCCATTCATTCTCATGGGTGTTTGCCTTATTCTTATGTTTTTGTTAAAATAAATGGAAGATTGATTTAGACTGTACTCCTGCCTGAGTCATCCTTGCTTCATCCAACCGCTCAGTGGCTGTCTGTGTGACAACCTGACACAAATTATGGATACTGGGGTTTCACCCTGGACCCAGGTCCAGAGGAGAAGCTTCAAAATGAGAGCCAGGTGATTGGGACCTTTCAAAGAGGGTCCAGAAGCATTATCGGGTCTGCCCAGCACCTACAGGAGGCACCATGAACTTTCAGTTGTCTGTAGTTTGAGCAGCAGCCTGAGATGGAGGTCTTGGTGGTGTCTAACCCAACTGCTGAAGCGGCTGAAACTGGCTATTTGGAGACTTTACTATTGTGTGAGGAGTCCAAGCTCATGTAAAATGCTGAGTGACACTGGCTTGGTATAGCTTAGCTCGCCTTAATACACAGCAGAGAAACTGTAACCAGTATCCTAATAAGAAACTAGATGTTCTCAGAAGGGCACTCATAAGTTGGAGTTTCGTTGCAGTCTTTGCTGTTGAACAGCTAGCTGACTTCACTTTGGCTACTTAGCGCTTCTGCAAAACTGGACTTCTGAGCTGTACATTAAGACAGATATACACAGTTGCTCCGAATAAATGTAAGCTAACTTTTAGGGATGCACTATAACTGTTTTTTAAAACCGATACTGATAACCGATAACTTTCAGCTCCTAAAGGCTGATACCGATAACACACACATATACCTAAGATCATTACATCAATACTATGAACAAAACCAAAAATAGTTTTGACTTTTTAAATGAACAGATATTTATTTTTTCCAATGAAAAACTATTGTCAAGCCTCTCAAACATTTTCATAAAGCTATCAAACAAACCTATTTGACTGATATAAAAAATAAAGGCTCCTTGAACTGACGGAAATACATGCATCAGAATTACTAACTGAAAAAGATTAGCATTTAAAGGATTTTGGCTTGTGGTTCCATTTGAATTAATACCTTTAATTAAAGTAAATGACGTTCAGTAGTTTTTATTTTTTAATCTCATGGAAGCTTTAAATGAGAGGAATGAGGGAGAGGAGAGACTGCTGCTGGCTTGCGTATGTTAGCATTAGCTTCCGTTAGCTCATGTTAGCGTGATTTCAAAACTCCATGGAAGCGATTGTTATGTTGTAGGTGGCTGATCAGGTTTTACGTATTAAAGCTTGTGCTTCCCTCCTCGTAGAATTCACTCGGAGGATTCGTCACAAATAACCACCAAACTATCTTCTTCTGAAACTTTAACGAAGTTCCACGCCGCCATGTTTGTTGTGATCAGCGCTGTGCTGCAGGCTGCATTCAAGGTGTAACATAAATTTCCACGTTCCCTCGTTTGCTAGCCGTTCTTTTAGCCTTTTCTATTTTTATTTGTAACATGTGGGAAAATACTGCGAATATCAATTAAAGTCAGCAACTACTAAAATTATGACCGAGTTAACGAGTTGTTTTCTGGCATGAGGGGGTATTCTTGATTTTCCTTATTGAGAAATCGTTTTTCTGATTATGCCGACGTCACTTGAATATAACATTCACTGCTGGTCATTCAAGGCTCAGAGGGAGCGAGACACTGCTGTGTTTACAGAAATATATATGTTATCGGGGCTATTCGTTGTGATGTCGGACTTATCGGGATGACGTCATAATTTCCTGTTATCGGCCCGATAGTTATCGTGCAGCCCGAAAAAAACTTCCACATAGGGAGAAAAAACCTTTAAGCCAAACAGAGGCAAGGAAAAACTCCACTTTAAGAGGAAGAAACCTTGAGCAGGACCTGGATCATATGGGGGGACCTTCCTGATGAAGACCAGCCGG
This sequence comes from Hirundichthys speculiger, assembly GCA_018398805.1. Taxonomy (NCBI): domain Eukaryota; kingdom Metazoa; phylum Chordata; class Actinopteri; order Beloniformes; family Exocoetidae; genus Hirundichthys; species Hirundichthys speculiger. The sequence goes on along the minus strand of JAGFBZ010002537.1, from coordinate 39,249 downwards.
GTAGAGAAAGAAAAGAGGAGAGAGACAGGACAGAGAGAGGATGGAGGACAGAGAGAGGATGGAGGACAGAGAGAGAGGATGGAGGACAGAGAGAGAGGATGGAGGACAGAGAGAGAGGATGGAGGACAGAGAGAGAGGATGGAGGACAGAGAGAGGATGGAGGATAGAGAGAGGATGGAGAACAGAGAGAGGATGGAGAACAGAGAGAGGATGGAGGACAGAGAGAGAGGATGGAGGAGAGAGAGGATGGAGGACAGAGAGAGGATGGAGGACAGAGAGAGGATGGAGGACAGAGAGGATGGAGGACAGAGAGAGAATGGAGGACAGAGAGAGGATGGAGGACAGAGAGGATGGAGGACAGAGAGAGGATGGAGGACAGAGAGAGGATGGAGGGAGAGAGGATGGAGACAGAGAGAGGAGGAGAGAGAGGATGGAGGACAGAGAGAGGATGGAGGACAGAGAGAGGATGGAGGACAGAGAGGATGGAGGAGAGAGGATGGAGGATAGAGACGATGGAGGACAGAGAGAGGATGGAGGACAGAGAGAGGAGAGCACACAAATGACTAAATACAACGACCATATAAACATAAATATAAACAGATGGAGGTAGCAGCACTGGGATGAGATAGTCAGAGGACCAGGTCGCCGATCAACACGCCAGTCAGCACCCAAACACAAGTGGAAGAGAACCCCGGGATGGACAGAGGATAGGATTGGGATTGGGGACAGTTAACTCTTAGTAGAGATTCCCAAGGTGAGATGGGCCTGGGCGAGGTGCCACACAAAGTATGATTACAAAGCCTCCATGATGAATTCAAGAAGTTACTCAGATACCTGACACAAATTATGGATACTGGGGTTTCACCCTGGACCCAGGTCCAGAGGAGAAGCTTCAAAATGAGAGCCAGGTGATTGGGACCTTTCAAAGAGGGTCCAGAAGCATTATCGGGTCTGCCCAGCACCTACAGGAGACACCATGAACTTTCAGTTGTCTGTAGTTTGAGCAGCAGCCTGAGATGGAGGTCTTGGTGGTGTCTAACCCAACTGCTGAAGCGGCTGAAACTGGCTATTTGGAGACTTTACTATTGTGTGAGGAGTCCAAGCTCATGTAAAATGCTGAGTGACACTGGCTTGGTATAGCTTAGCTCGCCTTAATACACAGCAGAGAAACTGTAACCAGTATCCTAATAAGAAACTAGATGTTCTCAGAAGGGCACTCATAAGTTGGAGTTTCGTTGCAGTCTTTGCTGTTGAACAGCTAGCTGACTTCACTTTGGCTACTTAGCGCTTCTGCAAAACTGGACTTCTGAGCTGTACACTAAGTCCTCAAAGCGGGCATAGAAGTTGTTGAGAGGGTCGGGCAGAGAGGGGTTCCTGGGGCATTGTGCATTCTTGGTGTTCTAGTCTGTGATGTACTTTATGCCCCTCCACATACTCTATGGGTCGTTGGACGCAAAGTGTCCCTGGATCCTCTGGGCGAATGGAGCCTTGGCCCTCTTCCCTCCTGCACTCAGCTCTCTCCTCACCAGCTTGAGTGCCACCTTGTCACCAGACTTGGATGCAGCATCCCTGGATTTCAGCAGAGGCTAGACCTCCGCATTCAGCCAGGGTTTCTGGTTTGGGTAGCATGTTACCGGTGTTCTGGTGTTCCTGGTGGTGGTGACATCCTCCACACACTTTTGGATGTAGCCAAGGACAGCAGATGTGTGGTCCTCCAGATCCACCTCGCCCTGATGGACAGCTGCCTCTCTGAAGACCTGCCAGTCCGTGCACCCTGATGGCCGTAGGCGGCCCAAATGAGGGTAGGCTGCCCTGACGGCGGTAGGCTGCCCTGACGGCCGTAGGCGGCCCAAATGAGGGTAGGCTGCCCTGATGGCGCTAGGCTGCCCTGAGGGCAGTAGGCTGCCCTGACGGCGCTAGGTTGCCCTGACGGCGCTAGGCTGCCCTGGCGGCGGTAGGCTGTCCTGACAGTGCTAGGCTGCCCTGACGGCCGTAGGCAGCCCAAATGAGAGTAGGCTGCCCTGACGGCGCTAGGCTGCCCAAATGAGAGAAGGCTGCCCTGACGGTGCTAGGCTGCCCAAATGAGAGAAGGCTGCCCTGACGGCGCTAGGCTGCCCTGACGGCGCTAGGCTGCCCTGACGGCGCTAGGCTGCCCTGACGGCGTTAGGCTGCCTTGACGGCGCTAGGCTGCCCTGACAGCAGTTGGCTGCCCTGACGGCGCTAGGCTGCCCTGACGGCGCTAGGCTGCCCTGACGGCGCTAGGCTGCCTTGATGGCGCTAGGCTGCCCTGACGGCGCTAGGCTGCCCTGACGGCTCTAGGCTGCCCTGACGGCGCTAGGCTGCCCTGACGGCGCTAGGCTGCCCTGACGGCACAAGGCTGCCCTGACGGCGGTAGGCTGCCCTGACAGCGCTAGGCGGCCCAAATGAGGGTAGACTGCCCTGACGGCGGTAGGCTGCCCTGATGGCGCTAGGCTGCCCTGACGGCGGTAGGCTGCCCTGACGGCGCTAGGCTACCTTGACGGCGCTAGGCTGCCCTGACGGCGCTAGGCTGCCCTGAAGGCCATAGGCGGCCCTGACAGCGCTAGGCTGCCCTGACAGCCGTAGGCGGCCCTGACGGCCGTAGGCAGCCCTGACAGCGCTAGGCTGCCCAAATGAGAGAAGGCTGCCCTGACGGTGGTAGTCTGCCGTAACGGCGTTAGGCTGCCCTGACAGCGGTAGGCTGCCCTGACGGCGCTAGGCTGCCTTGACGGCGGTAGGCTGCCCTGACGGCGCTAGGCTGCCCAAATGAGAGAAGGCTGCCCTGACGGTGGCGGTCTGCCGTAACGGCGTTAGGCTGCCCTGACAGCGGTAGGCTGCCCTGACGGCGCTAGGCTGCCCTGACAGCGCTAGGCTGCCCAAATGAGAGAAGGCTGCCCTGACGGTGGTAGTCTGCTGTAACGGCGTTAGGCTGCCCTGACAGCGGTAGGCTGCCCTGACGGCGCTAGGCTGCCCTGACGGCGCTAGGCTGCCCTGACGGCGCTAGGCTGCCTTGACGGCTCTAGGCTGCCCTGACGGCGCTAGGCTGCCCAGAGGGCACAAGGCTGCCCTGACGGCGGTAGGCTGCCCTGACAGCGCTAGGCGGCCCAAATGAGGGTAGACTGCCCTGACGGCGGTAGGCTGCCCTGATGGCGCTAGGCTGCCTTGACGGCGCTAGGCTGCCTTGACGGCGCTAGGCTGCCCTGACGGCGCTAGGCTGCCCTGACGGCGCTAGGCTGCCCTGACGGCGCTAGGCTGCCCTGACGGCGCTAGGCTGCCCTGACGGCCGTAGGCGGCCCTGACAGTGCTAGGCTGCCCTGACGGCCGTAGGCGGCCCTGACAGCGCTAGGCTGCCCAAATGAGAGAAGGCTGCCCTGACGGTGGTAGTCTGCCGTAACGGCGTTAGGCTGCCCTGACAGCGCTAGGCTGCCCTGACATCAGTAGGCTGCCCTGATGGCCAGCACACTCACCAGAAATCACTGAATAATTAATAAATTCCATTTTAGAAAAAGTCATGAACTTACAGATGTAGGGGTTTTATTTTAACAGAAATACAAACATTTGAAAATACTAGGAGGTAAAAATGACCTACTTGGCGCCTCTGGTGTTAACAAAAAAGAACTATTATTAGTTTTCATAGTAAGCATCGTGGAAACAGAATAAAATGCGCTTTCATGCTTGTAAATGCTTCTGAAATGTAGTGATAGTAGACGATAATAGGAGTTTTTCATAAATGACAATGCTGCTGGTGCCATATTAACCCCTGACGTATGGGGCGACGAAAAACACTGGCGACCAAAATTACTAGCTGGCTACCAACTTCAAAAACCTGGTAGCCAGGGCCGACTTGGTAAAAATTCTAATTTTATGCCCTGTACTCTCATACAGAGCAAAATAAACACACTCAAAAGTTGTTACAGCTGCACTGCAACTGAATATGCAACAAATATTTTTTTTAAAGACTATTTTAATTATCTCAAGCTACACATTTCATTTAAAATGTTGTATTTATAATGCATTGTATGTTTCCAATTTCCAAAAGTGAAAATGTGAAAAAATGTGGAAAGTCCCCGCGTACCTCCGGTGGTACGCGTACCACAGTTTGCGCACCACTGGGTTAGGCTATCAAGTGACTAGAGTTTCCAACTTCAGCTTCAGCCTTCTCAGCCCTCAGTGAAGATCATCCTCACACCTCCCTGACATGGATTCAATAATTACAGAGATATTAGAAAGAAGCCTGAGTTTCTTTTTTATGTTACCGTTAACTACACAAGCTTGACGCAAACTTCTAGCAAACGGGAGCTGTTTTTCACCGGAGATTTGGCTAGCTCTGACAGTGTTCAACGTTAGCTGTAGTGAACAGAAGTAACTTTGTTATACCGCAAAATATGACAACGATTGAAACCATAACTCACCAACTTAAATCCACTGGTAAATGTAGGAAGGAAATGTAAACGTACGCTCGTCTGCCTTGACCCCGACGTGGACATCACTAGGTCCTGCTTCTAGTCCCCCTTAGCAATGTAACCTCCAAGTTTCTCCAAGAACACATGAATGAAGAACGTTGGTCTGACTGGAATAATGGATCAATCTGACCTGACTGGTTCTGACTGGAATAATGGATCAATCTGACCTGACTGGTTCTGACTGGAATAATGGATCAATCTGACCTGACTGGTTCTGACTGGAATAATGGATCAATCTGACCTGACTGGTTCTGACTGGAATAATGGATCAATCTGACCTGACTGGTTCTGACTGGAATAATGGATCAATCTGACCTGACTGGTTCTGACTGGAATAATGGATCAATCTGACCTGACTGGTTCTGACTGGAATAATGGATCAATCTGACCTGATTGGTTCTGACTGGAATGGAATGGATGGAACAATCTGACCTGACTGGTTCTGACTGGAATAATGGAACAATCTGACCTGATTGGTTCTGACTGGAATAATGGAACAATCTGATCTGACCTGACTGACCGGTTCTGACTGGATAATGGATCAATCTGACCTGACTGGCTCTGACTGGAATAATGGAACAATCTGACCTGACCTGGTTCTGACTGGAATAATGGATCAATCTGACCTGACTGGTTCTGACTGGAATAATGGTTCTGACTGGAATGAATCTGGACAATCTGACAACTGGTTCTGACTGGAATAATGGAATCAATCTGACCTGACTGGTTCTGACTGGAATCAATCTGACCTGACTGGTTCTGACAATCTGACCTGACTGCAATAATCTGACCTGACTGGTTCTGACTGGAATAATGGATCAATCTGACCTGACTGGTTCTGACTGGACTGACTACTGGAATGGATCAATCTGACCTGACTGGTTCTGACTGGATAATGGAATAATGGAACCATCTGACTGGAATCTGACCTGACTGGACTTCTGACTGGAATCTGACCTGACTGACAATGGATCAATCTGACTGACCTGACTGGTTCTGACTGGAATAATGGAACAATCTGACCTGACTGGTTCTGACTGGAATACTGGATGGAACAATCTGACCTGACTGGTTCTGACTGGAATCTGAATGGATGACCTGATCAATGATCTGACCTGACTGGTTCTGACTGGAATAATGGAACAATCTGACCTGACTCTGACTGACTGGAATAATGGACAATCTGACCTGACTGTTCTGACTGGAATAATGGATCAACCTGACTGGTTCTGACTGATGGATCAATCTGACCTGACGTTTCTGACTGGAATAATGGAAATCTGACCTGACTGGTTCTGACTGGAATAATGGAATAATGGACAATCTGGACCTGACTGGTTCTGACTGGTTCTGACTGGAATAATGGAACAATCTGACCTGACTGGTTCTGACTGGGAATAATCTGGAATCAATCTGATCAATCTGACCTGACTGGTTCTGACTGGAATAATGGATCAATCTGACCTGACTGGTTCTGACTGGAATAATGAACAATCTGACCTGACTGGTTCTGACTGGAATAATGGAACAATCTGACCTGACTGGTGGTTCTGACTGGAATAATGGAATCTGACTGGTTCTGACTGGAATAATGGAATCAATCTGACTGACTGGTTCTGACTGGAATGGAAATGGATCAATCTGACCTGACTGGTTCTGACTGGAATAATGGATCAATCTGACCTGACTGGTTCTGACTGGAATAATCTGACCTGATCTGACAATGGACCTGACTGGTTCTGACTGGAATAATGGAATCTGACCTGACTGACTGGAATAATGGAACTCTGACTGACTGAATAATGGAACAATCTGACCTGACCTGACTGAATAACTGACTGGTCTGACTGGAATAATGGGATTCAATCTGGCCTGACTGGTTTCTGACTGGAATCTGACCTGACTGGTTCTGACTGAATGGATCAATCTGACAATCTGACCTGACTGGTTCTGACTGGAATAATGGAATCTCTGATCTGATCTGACCTGACTGGTTCTGACTGGAATAATGGATCAATCTGACCTGACTGGTTTCTGACTGGAATAATGGATCAATCTGACCTGACTGGTTCTGACTGGAATAATGGATCAATCTCTGACTGGTTCTGACTGAACAATCTGGACTGACTGGTTCTGACTGGAATAATGGAACAATCTGAATCTGACCTGACTGGTTCTGACTGGAATAATGGATCAATCTGACCTGACTGACTTTCTGACTGAATAACTGGTCTGACAATTGGCCTGACTGGAATAATGGCCTGACTGTTCTGACTGGAATAATGGAATAATGGATCAATCTGACTGACTGACTGACTGGTTCTGACTGGAATAATGGAAATCAATCTGACCTGACTGGTTCTGACTGGAATAATGGAATCAATCTGACCTGACTGGTTCTGACTGGAATAATGGAACAATCTGACCTGACTGGTTCTGACTGGAATAATGGATCAATCTGACCTGACTGGTTTCTGACTGGAATCTGGACCTGACTGGTTCTGACTGGAATAATGGATCAATCTGACCTGACTGGTTCTGACTGGAATTGACCTGACTGGTTCTGAACTGGAATAATGGAAATCTGGACCTGACTGTTCTGACTGGAATATCTGGATCAATCTGGCCTGACTGGTTTCTGACTGGAATAATGGATCAATCTCTGAATGGAATAATGATCTGACCTGACTGGTTCTGACTGGAATAATAATGGATCAATCTGACCTGACTGACTGGTTCTGACTGGAATAATGGATCAATCTGACCTGACTGACCTAATGGACTGACTAATGGACAATCTGACCTGGTTCTGACTGGAATAATGGATCAATCTGGCCTGACTGGTTCTGACTGAAATGGAAATCTGGATCAATCTGGCCTGGACCTGACTGGTTCTGACTGGAATAATGGAATCAACCTGACTGGATCAATCTCTGACTGGAACAATCTGACCTGACTGGTTCTGACTGGAATAATGGAACAATCTGACCTGACTGGTTCTGACTGGAATAATGGATCAATCTGACCTGACTGGAATAATGGATCAAATCTGACTGGTCTGACTGGACTCTGACCTGACTGGTTTCTGACTGGAATAATGGATCAACTGACTGGTTCTGACAATCTGACCTGACTGGTTCTGACTGGAATAATAATGGATCAATCAATCTGACCTGACTTGGTTCTGACTGGGAATAATGGATCAATCTGACCTGACTGGTTCTGACTGGAATAATGGAATCAATCTGGACCTGACTGTTCTGACTGGAACTGGATACTGAACTCTGATCTGACTGGACTTCTGACTGGAATAATGGATCAATCTGACCTGACTGACTGGTTCTGACTGGAATAATGGATCAATCTGGCCTGACTGGATTCTGATTCTGACTGGAATAATGGATCAATCTCTGACTGGACTTCTGACTGGAATAATGGATCAATCTGACCTGACTGGTTCTGACTGGAATCTGACTGACTGGAATCTGGCTGACTGGACAATCTGACTGGTTCTGACTGGAATAATCTGAATCTGACCTGACTGGTTCTGACTGGAATAATGGATCAATCTGACCTGACTGGTTCTGACTGGAATAATGGGAACAATCTGACCTGACTGGTTCTGACTGGAATCTGTTCTCTGACTGGTTCTGACTGGAATAATGGATCAAAATCTGACAATCTGACCTGACTGGAACAATTCCTGACTCTGACTGGAATCTGACTGAATCAATCTGGGACCTGACTGGTTCTGACTGACTGGAATAATGGATCAATCTGACCTGACTGGTTCTGACTGGAATAACTGGAATAATGGAATCTGACCTGACTGGTTCTGACTGGAATAATGGATCAATCTGACCTGATCTGGTTCTGACTGGGAATAATGGAACAATGACTGGAATAACTGGCTGACTGGATCTGACTGACTGGTCTGACTGGAATCAATCTGACCTGACTGGATGACATCAAAACAATCTGACCTGACTGGTTCTGACTGGAATAATGGAACAATCTGACTGACCTGACTGACTTTCTGACTGGAATAATGACAAACTGACCTGACTGGTTCTGACTGACTGGAACAATCTGACCTGACTGACCTTCTGGAATAATGATCAACTGGATGACTGGACCTGACTGGTTTCTGACTCTGACCTGCTGTTCTGACTGGAATAACTGGATCAATCTGACCGACTGGTTCTCACAATCTGACCTGACTGGTTCTGACTGGAATAATGGATCAATCTGACCTGACTGGTGACTGACCTGATCTGACTGGATAAATGATCAATCTGACCTGACTGGTTCTGACTGAATAATGGAACAATCTGACCTGACTGACTAATGGAACAATAATGGATCCATCTGACTGGCTGGACCTGACTGGTTCTGACTGGAATAATGATCTGAATCTGACCTGACCTGGACTGGAATAATGGACAATCTGACCTGACTGGTTCTGACTGAACCTGAATAATGGAACAATCTGGACCTGACTGGTCTGACTGAATATCTGGATGGTTCTGACTGGAATAATGGATCAATCTCTGGATCTGACTGGTTTCTGACTGGAATAATGGAATCAATCTGGACTGATGACTGGAATAATGGAATCTGACCTGACTGGTTCTGACTGGAATAATGGATCAATCTGACCTGACTGGTTCTGACTGGAATAATGGATCAATCTGACCTGACTGGTTCTGACTGGAATGATTGATCTGACCTGACTGGTTCTGACTGGAATAATGGATCAATCTGACCTGATCTGACTGGAATAATGGAACATCTGACTGACTGGTTCTGACTGGAATATGGATCAATCTGACCTGACTGGTTCTGACTGGAATAATGGATCAATCTGACCTGACTGGTTCTGACTGGAATAATGGAACAATCTGACCTGACTGGTTCTGACTGGAATAATGGAACAATCTGACCTGACTGGTTCTGACTGGAATAATGGATCAATCTGACCTGACTGGTTCTGACTGGAATAATGGATCAATCTGACCTGACTGGTTCTGACTGGAATAATGGAACAATCTGACCTGACTGGTTCTGACTGGAATAATGGAACAATCTGACCTGACTGGTTCTGACTGGAATAATGGATCAATCTGACCTGACTGGTTCTGACTGGAATAATAATGGATCAATCTGACCTGACTGGTTCTGACTGGAATAATGGATCAATCTGACCTGACTGGTTTCTGACTGGAATAATGGAACAATCTGACCTGACTGGTTCTGACTGGAATAATGGATCAATCTGACCTGACTGGTTCTGACTGGAATAATGGAATCAATCTGACCTGACTGGTTCTGACTGGAATAATGGAACAATCTGACCTGACTGGTTCTGACTGGAATAATGGATCAATCTGGCCTGACTGGTTCTGACTGGAATAATGGATCAATCTGACCTGACTGGTTCTGACTGGAATAATGGATCAATCTGACCTGACTGGTTCTGACTGGAATAATGGAACAATCTGACCTGACTGGTTCTGACTGGAATAATGGAACAATCTGACCTGACTGGTTCTGACTGGAATAATGGATCAATCTGACCTGACTGGTTCTGACTGGAATAATGGAACAATCTGACCTGACTGGTTCTGACTGGAATAATGGAACAATCTGACCTGACTGGTTCTGACTGGAATAATGGATCAATCTGACCTGACTGGTTCTGACTGGAATAATGGATCAATCTGACCTGACTGGTTCTGACTGGAATAATGGATCAATCTGACCTGACTGGTTCTGACTGGAATAATGGAACAATCTGACCTGACTGGTTCTGACTGGAATAATGGATCAATCTGACCTGACTGGTTCTGACTGGAATAATGGATCAATCTGACCTGACTGGTTCTGACTGGAATAATGGATCAATCTGACCTGACTGGTTCTGACTGGAATAATGGATCAATCTGACCTGACTGGTTCTGACTGGAATAATGGATCAATCTGACCTGACTGGTTCTGACTGGAATAATGGAACAATCTGACCTGACTGGTTCTGACTGGAATAATGGAACAATCTGACCTGACTGGTTCTGACTGGAATAATGGATCAATCTGACCTGACTGGTTCTGACTGACAATAATGGAACAATCTGACCTGACTGGTTCTGACTGGAATAATGGAACAATCTGACCTGACTGGTTCTGACTGGAATAATGGAACAGTCTGACCTGACTGGTTCTGACTGACTGAATAATGGATCAATCTGACCTGACTGGTTCTGACTGGAATAATGGATCAATCTGACCTGACTGGTTCTGACTGGAATAATGGAACAATCTGACCTGACTGGTTCTGACTGGAATAATGGAACAATCTGACCTGACTGGTTCTGACTGGAATAATGGAATCAATCTGACCTGACTGGTTCTGACTGGAATAATGGATCAATCTCTGACCTGACTGGTTCTGACTGGAATAATGGATCAATCTGACCTGACTGGTTCTGACTGGAATAATGGATCAATCTGACCTGACTGGTTCTGACTGGAATAATGGAACAATCTGACCTGACTGGTTCTGACTGGAATAATGGATCAATCTGACCTGACTGGTTCTGACTGGAATAATGGATCAATCTGACCTGACTGGTTCTGACTGGAATAATGGAACAATCTGACCTGACTGGTTCTGACTGGAATAATGGAACAATCTGACCTGACTGGTTCTGACTGGAATAATGGATCAATCTGACCTGACTGGTTCTGACTGGAATAATGGAACAATCTGACCTGACTGGGTTCTGACTGGAATAATGGATCAATCTGACCTGACTGGTTCTGACTGGAATAATGGATCAATCTGACCTGACTGGTTCTGACTGGAATAATGGAACAATCTGACCTGACTGGTTCTGACTGGAATAATGGAATCAATCTGACCTGACTGGTTCTGACTGCAATAATGGAACAATCTGACCTGACTGGTTCTGACTGGAATAATGGATCAATCTGACCTGACTGGTTCTGACTGGAATAATGGATCAATCTGACCTGACTGGTTCTGACTGGAATAATGGAACAATCTGACCTGACTGGTTCTGACTGGAATAATGGATCAATCTGACCTGACTGGTTCTGACTGGAATAATGGAACAATCTGACCTGACTGGTTCTGACTGCAATAATGGAACAATCTGACCTGACTGGTTCTGACTGGAATAATGGATCAATCTGACCTGACTGGTTCTGACTGGAATAATGGAACAATCTGACCTGACTGGTTCTGACTGGAATAATGGAACAATCTGACCTGACTGGTTCTTCTGACTGGAATAATGGATCAATCTGACCTGACTGGTTCTGACTGGAATAATGGAACAATCTGACCTGACTGGTTCTGACTGGAATAATGGATCAATCTGACCTGACTGGTTTCTGACTGGAATAATGGATCAATCTGACCTGACTGGTTCTGACTGGAATAATGGAACAATCTGACCTGACTGGTTCTGACTGGGAATAATGGAACAATCTGACCTGACTGGTTCTGACTGGAATAATGGAACAATCTGACCTGACTGGTTCTGACTGCAATAATGGAACAATCTGACCTGACTGGTTCTGACTGGAATAATGGACCAATCTGACCTGACTGGTTCTGACTGGAATAATGGAACAATCTGACCTGACTGGTTCTGACTGGAATAATGGAATCAATCTGACCTGACTGGTTCTGACTGGAATAATGGATCAATCTGACCTGACTGGTTCTGACTGGAATAATGGAATCAATCTGACCTGACTGGTTCTGACTGGAATAATGGAATCAATCTGACCTGACTGGTTCTGACTGGAATAATGGATCAATCTGACCTGACTGGTTCTGACTGGAATAATGGATCAATCTGACCTGACTGGTTCTGACTGGAATAATGGACCAATCTGACCTGACTGGTTCTGACTGGAATAATGGATCAATCTGACCTGACTGGTTCTGACTGGAATAATGGAACAATCTGACCTGACTGGTTCTGACTGGAATAATGGATCAATCTGACCTGACTGGTTCTGACTGGAATAATGCTGGATCAATCTGACCTGACTGGTTCTGACTGGAATAATGGAACAATCTGACCTGACTGGTTCTGACTGGAATAATGGAACAATCTGACCTGACTGGTTCTGACTGGAATAATGGATCAACTGATCTGACCTGACTGGTTCTGACTGGAATAATGGAACAATCTGACCTGACTGGTTCTGACTGGAATAATGGAATGGATCAATCTGACCTGACTGGTTCTGACTGGAATAATGGAACAATCTGACCTGACTGGTTCTGACTGGAATAATGGATCAATCTGACCTGACTGGTTCTGACTGGAATGAATGATGGATCAATCTGACCTGACTGGTTTCTGACTGGAATATATGGATCAATCTGACCGGTTCTGACTGGAATAATGGATCAATCTGACCTGACTGGTTCTGACTGGAATAATGGATCAATCTGACCTGACTGGTTCTGACTGGAATAATGGATCAATCTGACCTGACTGGTTCTGACTGGAATAATGGAACAATCTGACTTGACTGGTTCTGACTGGAATAATGGAACAATCTGACCTGACTGGTACTGACTGGAATAATGGAACAATCTGATCTGACTGGTTCTGACTACAATAATGGAACAATCTGATCTGACTGGTTCTAACTGGAATAATGGAACAATCTGACTTGACTGGTTCTGACTGGAATAATGGAACAATCTGACCTGACTGGTTCTGACTGCTATAATGGATCAATCTGACCTGACTGGTTCTGACTGCTATAATGGATCAATCTGACCTGACTGGTTCTGACTGCAATAATGGAACAATCTGACCTGACTGGTTCTGACTGCAATAATGGAAACAATGACAATCTGACCTGACTGGTTTCTGACTGGAATAATGGAACAATCTGACCTGACTGGTTCTGACTGGAATAATGGATCAATCTGACCTGACTGGTTCTGACTGGAATAATGGATCAATCTGACCTGAGTGGTTCTGACTGGAATAATGGAACAATCTGACCTGACTGGTTCTGACTGCTATAATGGAACAATCTGACCTGACTGGTTCTGACTGCTATAATGGATCAATCTGACCTGACTGGTTCTGACTGGAATAATGGATCAATCTGACCTGACTGGTTCTGACTGCAATGATGGAACAATCTGACCTGGCTGGTTCTGACTGGAATAATGGAACAATCTGACCTGACTGGTTCTGACTGGAATAATGGATCAATCTGACCTGACTGGTTCTGACTGGAATAATGGACCAATCTGACCTGACTGGTTCTGACTGGAATAATGGATCAATCTGACCTGACTGGTTCTGACTGGATTCTGACTGGAATAATGGATCAATCTGACCTGACTGGTTCTGACTGGAATAATGGAACAATCTGACTTGACTGGTTCTGACTGGAATAATGGAACAATCTGACTTGACTGGTTCTGACTGCAATAATGGAACAATCTGACCTGACTGGTTCTGACTGGAATAATGGAACAATCCGACCTGACTCTTTCTGACTGGAATAATGGATCAATCTGACCTGACTGGTTCTGACTGGAATAATGGAACAATCTGACCTGACTGGTTCTGACTGGAATAATGGAACAATCTGACCTGACTGGTTCTGACTGGAATAATGGAACAATCTGACTTGACTGGTTCTGACTGCAATAATGGAACAATCTGACCTGACTGGTTCTGACTGGAATAATGGACCAATCTGACCTGACTGGTTCTGACTGGAATAATGGAACAATCTGACCTGACTGGTTCTGACTGGAATAATGGAACAATCTGACCTGACTGGTTCTGACTGCTATAATGGATCAATCTGACCTGACTGGTTCTGACTGGAATGATGGATCAATCTGACCTGACTGGTTCTGACTGCAATAATGGAACAATCTGACCTGACTGGTTCTGACTGGAATAATGGAACAATCTGACCTGACTGGTTCTGACTGGAATAATGGATCAATCTGACCTGACTGGTTCTGACTGGAATAATGGAACAATCTGACCTGACTGGTTCTGACTGGTATAATGGAATCAATCTGACCTGACTGGTTCTGACTAAAATAATGGAACAATCTGACCTGATTGGTTCTGACTGGAATAATGGATCAATCTGACCTGACTGGTTCTGACTGGAATAATGGATCAATCTGACCGGTTCTGACTGGAATAATGGATCAATCTGACCTGACTGGTTCTGACTGGAATAATGGAACAATCTGACCTGACTGGTTCTGACTGGAATAATGGAACAATCTGACTTGACTGGTTCTGACTGCAATAATGGAACAATCTGACCTGACTGGTTCTGACTGGAATAATGGACCAATCTGACCTGACTGGTTCTGACTGGAATAATGGAACAATCTGACTTGACTGGTTCTGACTGGAATAATGGAACAATCTGACCTGACTGGTTCTGACTGGAATGATGGATCAATCTGACCTGACTGGTTCTGACTGCAATAATGGAACAATCTGACCTGACTGGTTCTGACTGGAATAATGGAACAGTCTGACCTGACTGGTTCTGACTGCTATAATGGATCAATCTGACCTGACTGGTTCTGACTGGAATGATGGATCAATCTGACCTGACTGGTTCTGACTGCAATAATGGAACAATCTGACCTGACTGGTTCTGACTGGAATAATGGAACAATCTGACCTGACTGGTTCTGACTGCTATAATGGATCAATCTGACCTGACTGGTTCTGACTGGAATAATAGAACAATCTGACCTGACTGGTTCTGACTGGTATAATGGATCAATCTGACCTGACTGGTTCTGACTAAAATAATGGAACAATCTGACCTGATTGGTTCTGACTGGAATAATGGATCAATCTGACCTGACTGGTTCTGACTGGAATAATGGAACAATCTGGAACAAACAAGTTTTACTTTGAATAAATACAAAAGCCTTTGTTTGTGTGTGTGTGTGTGTGTGTGTGTGGGGGGGGGGGGGGGGTGGGGGGGGTGGGGGGGGGGGGGGGGGGGGGTTCATTGTGTAAAGTAGTACACATACAGAAAAGATGGAACATTTTGTAAATGACTTATTTCTTTATTTTCACATAATGGGCAGTCATCTGAGGATTCAGATGTGGATTGGGAGCCAGTCAGAAAGTGGTCACATAGAGGGACAAAGGTGCAGATGGACATTGGCAACTGTGTATTCATTTTGAAATGAAACAATTTTTGTGTTGCACATATTTATGTTTTTGTATATATTTTTTTCATTGTTGGTCCAGGTGTATGGGTGGAGAGGAGAGATCCCTCTGCACCAAAGGCATTCTGGGAGACCCTCACCGAGCAGCTGGCAGAAGCAGGGTCTTCCTCCACAGCCAGACCTGTCCCACCTCCTGCTCCACGTGGAGCACATCACATACTGGTTTTTATCAGTGGGCAGAGGACTACTGGTAGGCTGAAGTGCAGGCACTGTCATGCTAAAACACAGTTGAAATGCTCCTCATGTGATGTGCCTTTGTGCTTGATACCGACTAAAGATTGCTACAGTGACTGGCATGCTGCCAACCTGTAAATGGTTATAATTGTAAATATGTTCAAATATGTGAATAGTTTGCTGTGTTGTAAAAGATAGTCATTTTTTTATATAAATTACATTTTCCACAACAACACTTGTTTTGACTCTTTTTATATGCAAAATTTAGCTTTATGTTTCAGTTAATTTTTTTTAGCAATATTGATAGTGAATCTGAATGTGGGATAGGATACCTCTAAGTGTCACCTTTCATTAGAGGCCAAGATTATGACTGTATGATGAAGCGTTCAAGAGTTATGTCCTTTTATCCGAGGTATGTGGCCATGTTTATCCAAGTGCCATTTTGGAGTCTCCAAATGTGCCATTTTTGGAAACGCCTAGACATACTCTTACAAAAACGTGTGTAAAATACTCATTTTTAGTGGTATTGTTATCAAATTTGAACTTGCACTAGGTAAGGCTTCATGCTGTGGTCCCATTGTGTTTTCCAGCTAATAAGTCACAGCTGCACTCATCTGCAGACATCTGTTTACAAAAAAAATTCAGGCGGAAATAAAAAAACTTCTATTTCAGTGTGTTCAAATTTAGATTACTCAATGCTAGTAGCACTTACAGTGATTCTGACAGTTGGGGGAAAAACTTCAGAGTGTTACCTTTCAAAAGAGACCAAAACCATCCATGTGCTACAAACGGTTCAAAAACAGCTTTCAATTTACTTTGGGTATGTCTTGGATAGGCGTTTTATGCAAATTATACAGGAATGTTAAGGGGATAATGGAACAATCTGACCTGACTGGTTCTGACTGGAATAATGGAACAATCTGACCTGACTGGTTCTGACTGCTATAATGGATCAATCTGACCTGACTGGTTCTGACTGGAATGATGGATCAATCTGACCTGACTGGTTCTGACTGCAATAATGGAACAATCTGACCTGACTGGTTCTGACTGGAATAATGGATCAATCTGACCTGACTGGTTCTGACTGGAATAATGGAACAATCTGACCTGACTGGTTCTGACTGGAATAATGGAACAATCTGACTTGACTGGTTCTGACTGGAATAATGGAACAATCTGACCTGACTGGTTCTGACTGCTATAATGGATCAATCTGACCTGACTGGTTCTGACTGGAATGATGGATCAATCTGACCTGACTGGTTCTGACTGCAATAATGGATCAATCTGACCTGACTGGTTCTGACTGCTATAATGGATCAATCTGACCTGACTGGTTCTGACTGGAATGATGGATTAATCTGACCTGACTGGTTCTGACTGCAATAATGGAACAATCTGACCTGACTGGTTCTGACTGGAATAATGGAACAATCTGACCTGACTGGTTCTGACTGGAATAATGGATCAATCTGACCTGACTGGTTCTGACTGGAATAATGGAACAATCTGACCTGACTGGTTCTGACTGGTATAATGGATCAATCTGACCTGACTGGTTCTGACTGGAATAATGGAACAATCTGACCTGATTGGTTCTGACTGGAATAATGGATCAATCTGACCTGACTGGTTCTGACTGGAATAATGGAACAATCTGACCTGACTGGTTCTGACTGGAATAATGGATCAATCTGACCTGACTGGTTCTGGACAGGATTTACTGACCGTCCAAGTGTCATTTAAAGGGATGATTGCTGAAGTGCTCAGATTACTTATTAGGGCAATTATATGATAATTAAAAAAAGAAGAAAACTCCTCGGATCTACACGATTCACGTAGGTAAAGGGATTTTAATGCCTGCATACTGGTCCAGATTCATTTCTTCTGGCTGACCTGAACAGCTCTGATTCAGCACCTCTAGATCAACAGGTAGATATCTATGTTTAACCTGGAGGACCTGCAGATGGACCAGGTATGGACCAGGGATGGATGGAGTCAACTCTGCCAGATGATGCCCTCTGAAGGACTGAAAATAAATGTGCTTCATAATCAGTCCACCTGTGGGGACGTCTCTGAGTGAGAAATGTCCCCCACTCAGGTGTGCTAAGGTGTTTGGGGCTTACAGGTATGGAAGGTCCAGGCGTAGGCGTGGCCTGTGTGACGGTGGTCACAGCTCTGCTCTGAGTGGCTGAAGTAGACGAGGCGGAGTCAGAGGTGGGATCTGTGGAGTCTTCCTGCTGACTGTCTCCACCCTGCTGTGCTGGAGACAAAGAGGACAGGAAGTGATGTCTATCAATGACTCCCATGATGTTTCCACGTCTTCCTCCTGGTCTGAGGTGAGCAGGTGGAGTCCAGGTGGGAGCAGATACCTGTAGCGGTGGTGGTGGTGTTTGTGGTTCCGGTCTCGTGGGTCTCACAGGGCGGGTTTGAACACACCTGGAATCACAAACAGCTCAGTTCCAGAAACCTCCAACCACGCAGAGAGCAGCTGCAGGTGCCAGATGTTCCCTCACCTGCTGGACTCCTCCAGCTCCAGCTGTGGTGGTGGTGTTGGTGGTTCCGGTCTCGTGGGTCTCGCAGGGCGGGTTGGAGCAGATGTTCAGGCTGACAGCAGGCTGGTCTGAGGTCACCTGAAGGTCACAGAACCATCACACACCTGATGGACATGAGCTTCATGTCCATCAGCCTGGTCACCTCTCATTACCACAGAACCGCTGGAGACCAGAAGGTCACGATAAAACATTTCTAACGGACTTTTATCAGTTACTGAGAACATCACATCATTTTCATCATCAACTTGATAGTGAGGAAGAGCAGAGGAACTGTAGCAGTTACTGCTGAACGTATGGAGGCGGAGAATCATCAACAGGTGACAACGACCATGTCCTGACAACCAGAGGGACGGCCCCTTCAAAGACAGCAGGGAGGGGCCAATCAATACTCTGGTAACTCAAGACACCTGCTGGTCCATACTCTGGAGTCCATCCTTCATCAGGTGGAGGGCCCCTACGTCAGGCGGCCCCTACGTCAGGCGGCCCTTACGTCAGACGGTCCCTAGGTCAGATGAAGGGCCCCTACATCAGGCGGCCGCTATGTCAAATGAAGGGCCCCTATGTCAGGCGGTCCCTTCTTTTGAAGCCCTTTCCTCATCGGTTTTTTAGAGCTGTCTCCTAGGTCTTTGGCATTGATTTTTAGCTGTAATTTTGTTTTATAATTTTTTTTTCTAGGTTTTAATTTTTAATTGAATTTATTTTTTAAGCCTTTTTTTTTTTTTTTTTAATATATTCCTGGAGCTTTGTTTCATGCGTTCATTCCTGCGCTGTGGCAGCTCTCTGGTGCAGCATCAGTGCAGCTGCTCTGGAGGGTTCATGTTCTCCTCTAGAGGGCAGTGTTGTTTGAGCAGTGGCGCTGCTGTACCAACCTGAAGGGAACCGCCTGTTCTGGTCTCACCTGCAGCTGCCGGCTCATGGGGGCCGAGGCCACCGTAGTGGTGTTGGTGGTTCCGGTCTCGTGGGTCTCGCAGGGCGGGTTTGAACACACCTAGAATCACCAACAGTTTAGCTCCAGAAAACTCCCTAACCCCCCCCTCCAACCAATCAGAGCAGCTGCCAGATGTTCCCTCACCTGCTGGACTCCTCCAGCTCCAGCTGTGGTAGTGGTGTTGGTGGTTCCCGTCTCATGGGTCTCGCAGGGCGGGTTGGAGCAGACCAGCATCACCTCTGCATCATCAGTGACATTATAAACACACTGGATTACTGCTCTGGTGGCGCCATGCTACTTTAACCCATCATTAGTCGTCAGAATCAATTACACCCATAATTCAAACCCTGCAGAGGTAGCCTCCAGGTGGAGCCCAAGCTCCGCCTCCTCACCGGAGACTTGACCATCAGAAACGGACATACAAACTCCAGATTTTACCACAAAAACGTACATCTCCACAAAGTGAGGAGTCTGTAACGGTCCGCAATTTCATATCAAAAAGTTGTGATTTTGAGAAAAAAAAAACTTTAAATGACAAACAGTAACAATATATCTGTGTTGGGATGTAAACATCCATCCTGTCCTGGTCTATCCAGCGTACGTGTCCTACAGATGTTCAACATGTGTCTCCAGTTGTCTCCGATGTTTGCCTGGTGGATTTGGTTGAGTTCTGTTAAAACCATCGTACTGCTCAGGTCATTCAGCATCCATTGTCAGGTGATTCAGCATCCATCCACTCAGGTGATTCAGCATCCATCTGCCCAGGTCATTCAGCATCCATCCGCTCAGGTCATTTAGCATCCATCCGCTCAGGTCATTCAGCATCCATCCGCTCAGGTTATTCAGCATCCATCTGCCCAGGTCATTCAGCATCCATCCTCTCAGGTCATTCAGCATCCATCCGCTCAGGTCATTCAGCATCCATCCGCTCAGGTCATTCAGCATCCATCCTCTCAGGTCATTCAGCATCCATCCGCTCAGGTCATTCAGCATCCATCCGCTCAGGTTATTCAGCATCCATCTGCCCAGGTCATTCAGCATCCATCCTCTCAGGTCATTCAGCATCCATCTGCTCAGGTCATTCAGCATCCATCCTCTCAGGTCATTCAGCATCCATCCGCTCAGGTCATTCAGCATCCATCCGCTCAGGTCAATCAGCATCCATCCTCTCAGGTCATTCAGCATCCATCCGCTCAGGTCATTCAGCATCCATCCGCTCAGGTCATTCAGCATTCATCTGCCCAGGTCATTCAGCATCCATCCTCTCAGGTCATTCAGCATCCATCCGCTCAGGTCATTCACCATCCATCCGCTCAGGTCATTCAGCATCCATCCGCTCAGGTCATTCAGCATCCATCTGCCAAGGTGGAACTTTAACTGCTTTTCATTTCAAATAGATCATAAATTCAGTGACATCCAGTCTGGTTATTCAGGTTTATTCTCACTCAGATGTTTTAGTCGACAACTGCTTCAAGACAAATTTAAAACAAATGCCATTTTTGCCACAACAATATCAAATTTTGCAGTTTGCAGGACAAAAAATTCTGATTGAACAAAAAGTCTGAAATTCATGTCAAGAAGTTGTGGTTTTGAAAAAGTTGATATTTATAACAAAACGCTGCATGAAGCTTAAAAATCTGTAATTAAACTAAACGATAACGATAAAAAACAGATTTATGACAAAAGTTGGAATTTGAGGAAATTTGAAATTTCATAATAAAAATAAACTTTTTTATCACAACATTAAGATGTGATCAAAGTTGATTAAACTTGTGATTATAGGACTGAAATTTGTTGAGAAGATAAATGCAGTCATCCCAGCGTTTACCTCCACCTGTCTATATAGATGTCATCCCAGCGTTGACCTCCACCTGTCTATATAGATGTCATCCCAGCGTTTCCCTCCACCTGTCTATATAGATGTCATCCCAGCGTTGACCTCCACCTGTCTATATAGACGTCATCCCAGCGTTGTCCTCCACCCGTCTATATAGACGTCATCCCAGCGTTGACCTCCACCTGTCTATATAGACGTCATCCCAGCGTTGACCTCCACCTGTCTATATAGACGTCATCCCAGCATTGACATCCACCTGTCTATATAGACTTCATCCCAGTGTTGACCTCCACCTGTCTATATAGACGTCATCCCAGCGTTGACCTCCACCTGTCTATATAGACGTCATCCCAGCATTGACATCCACCCGTCTATATAGACTTCATCCCAGCGTTTCCCTCCACCTGTCTATATAGATGTCATCTCAGCGTTGTCCTCCACCCGTCTATATAGACGTCATCCCAGCGTTGACCTCCACCTGTCTATATAGACGTCATCCCAGCGTTGACCTCCACCTGTCTATATAGACGTCATCCCAGCATTGACATCCACCTGTCTATATAGACTTCATCCCAGCGTTTCCCTCCACCTGTCTATATAGATGTCATCCCAGCGTTGTCCTCCACCCGTCTATATAGACGTCATCCCAGCGTTGACCTCCACCTGTCTATATAGACGTCATCCCAGCGTTTCCCTCCACCTGTCTATATAGACGTCATCCCAGCGTTGACCTCCACCTGTCTATATAGACGTCATCCCAGCATTGACATCCACCTGTCTATATAGACTTCATCCCAGTGTTGACCTCCACCTGTCTATATAGACGTCATCCCAGCGTAGACCTCCACCTGTCTATATAGACGTCATCCCAGCATTGACCTCCACCTGTCTATATAGACGTCATCCCAGCGTTGACCTCAGCTTGTCTATATAGATGTCATCCCAGCGTTGACCTCTACCTGTCTATATAGACGTCATCCCAGCGTTGACCTCCACCTGTCTATATAGACGTCATCCCAGCGTTGACCTCCACCTGTCTATATAGACGTCATCCCAGCGTTGACCTCTACCCTTCTATTTAGACGTCATCCCAGCCTTGACCTCCACCCGTCTATATAGATGTCATCCTAGCGTTGACCTCCACCTGTTTATATAGACGTCATCCCAGCGTTGACCTCCACCTGTCCATATAGACGTCATCCCAGCGTAGACCTCCACCAGTCTATATAGACTTCATCCCAGCATTGACCTCCACCTGTCTATATAGATGTCATCCCAGTGTTGACCTCCACCTGTCTATATAGACGTCATCCCAGCGTTGACCTCCACTTGTCTATATAGACGTCATCCCAGCGTTGACCCTATACCCGTCTATATAGATGTCATCCCAGCGTTGACCTCCACCTGTCTATATAGACGTCATCCCAGCGTTTCCCTCCACCTGTCTATATAGACGTCATCCCAGCGTTTCCCTCCACCTGTCTATATAGATGTCATCCCAGCGTTGACCTCCACCTGTCTATATAGACGTCATCCCAGCGTTGACCTCCACCTGTCTATATAGATGTCATCCCAGCGTTGACCTCCACCTGTCTATATAGATGTCATCCCAGCGTTTTCCTCCACCTGTCTATATAGACGTCATCCCAGCGTTGACCTCCACCTGTCTATATAGATGTCATCCCAGCGTTGACCTCCACCTGTCTAGATGTCATCCCGGCGTTTCCCTCCACCTGTCTATATAGACGTCATCCCAGCGTTGACCTCCACCTGTCTATATAGACGTCATCCCAGCGTTGACCTCCACTTGTCTATATAGACGTCATCCCAGCGTTGACCCTATACCCGTCTATATAGATGTCATCCCAGCGTTGACCTCCACCTGTCTATATAGACGTCATCCCAGCGTTTCCCTCCACCTGTCTATATAGACGTCATCCCAGCGTTTCCCTCCACCTGTCTATATAGACGTCATCCCAGCGTTTCCCTCCACCTGTCTATATAGATGTCATCCCAGCGTTGACCTCCACCTGTCTATATAGACGTCATCCCAGCGTTGACCTCCACCTGTCTATATAGATGTCATCCCAGCGTTGACCTCCACCTGTCTATATAGATGTCATCCCAGCGTTTTCCTCCACCTGTCTATATAGACGTCATCCCAGCGTTGACCCTCCACCTGTCTATATAGATGTCATCCCAGCGTTGACCTCCACCTGTCTATATAAATGTCATCCCAGCGTTTCCCTCCACCTGTCTATATAGACGTCATCCCAGCGTTGACCTCCACCTGTCTATATAGACGTCATCCCAGCGTTGACCTTCACCTGTCTATATAGACGTCATCCCAGCGTTTTCCTCCACCTGTCTATATAGACGTCATCCCAGCGTTGACCTCCACCTGTCTATATAGACGTCATCCCAGCGTTTTCCTCCACCTGTCTATATAGATGTCATCCCAGCGTTGACCTCCACCTGTCTATATAGATGTCATCCCAGCATTTTCCTTCACCTGTCTATATAGACGTCATCCCAGCGTTGACCTCCACCTGTCTATATAGACGTCATCCCAGCGTTGACCTCCACCTGTCTATATAGACGTCATCCCAGCGTTGACCTCCACCTGTCTATATAGATGTCATCCCAGCGTTGACCTCCACCTGTCTATATAGACGTCATCCCAGCGTTGACCTCCACCTGTCTATATAGATGTCATCCCAGCGTTGACCTCCACCTGTCTATATAGACGTCATCCCAGCGTTGACCTCCACCTGTCTATATAGACGTCATCCCAGCGTTGACCTCCACCTGTCTATATAGATGTCATCCCAGCGTTTTCCTCCACCTGTCTATATAGACGTCATCCCAGCGTTGACCTCCACCTGTCTATATAGACGTCATCCCAGCGTTGACCTCCACCTGTATATATAGATGTCATCCCAGCGTTGACCTCCACCTGTCTATATAGATGTCATCCCAGCGTTTCCCTCCACCTGTCTATATAGACGTCATCCCAGCGTTGTCCTCCACCCGTCTATATAGACGTCATCCCAGCGTTTCCCTCCACCTGTCTATATAGATGTCATCCCAGCGTTGTCCTCCACCTGTCTATATAGATGTCATCCCAGCGTTTTCCTCCACCTGTCTATATAGACGTCATCCCAGCGTTGTCCTCCACCCATCTATATAGACGTCATCCCAGCGTTGACCTCCACCTGTCTATATAGACGTCATCCCAGCGTTGACCTCCACCTGTCTATATAGACGTCATCCCAGCGTTGTCCTCCACCCGTCTATATAGACGTCATCCCAGCGTTTCCCTCCACCTGTCTATATAGACGTCATCCCAGCGTTTTCCTCCACCTGTCTATATAGATGTCATCCCAGCGTTTTCCTCCACCTGTCTATATAGACGTCATCCCAGCGTTGTCCTCCACCCGTCTATATAGACGTCATCCCAGCGTTTCCCTCCACCTGTCTATATAGACGTCATCCCAGCGTTTCCCTCCACCTGTCTATATAGACGTCATCCCAGCGTTTCCCTCCACCTGTCTATATAGATGTCATCCCAGCGTTGTCCTCCACCCGTCTATATAGACGTCATCCCAGCGTTTCCCTCCACCTGTCTATATAGACGTCATCCCAGTGTTGACCTCCACCTGTCTATATAGACGTCATCCCAGCGTTGACCTCCACCGTCTATATAGACGTCTCCCTCCACCTGTCTATATAGACGTCATCCCAGCGTTGACCTCCACCTGTCTATATAGATGTCATCCCAGCGTTTTCCTCCACCTGTCTATATAGACGTCATCCCAGCGTTTACCTCCACCTGTCTATATAGACGTCATCCCAGCGTTGACCTCCACCTGTCTATATAGATGTCATCCCAGCGTTTTCCTCCACCTGTCTATATAGACGTCATCCCAGCGTTTACCTCCACCTGTCTATAGAGACGTCATCCCAGCGTTGACCTCCACCTGTCTATATAGACGTCATCCCAGCGTTGACCTCCACCTGTCTATATAGACATCATCCCAGCGTTTTCCTCCACCCGTCTATATAGACGTCATCCCAGCGTTTCCCTCCACCCGTCTATATAGACGTCATCCCAGCGTTTCCCTCCACCTGTCTATATAGACGTCATCCCAGCGTTTACCACCTGTCTACAGTCATGGAAAAAATTATTAGACCACCCTTGTTTTCTTCAGTTTCTTGTTCATTTTAATCCCTGGTACAACTAAAGGTACATTTGTTTGGACAAACATAACAATAACCACAAAGATTGCTCATAAGAGTTTTATTTAAGAGCTGATATCTTACCATTTCCCATGGTTTTCTTGATTATGACCTAAATCACTTAAGTTTTTAGTTATGGCGTTGTACTGCCAAAAACACTGCTTTTATGCATTCAGTGTTTTCTTTTCTGTCTGTTTTAGTCACATGATGACATTTAGTGGTACCAGGTATTAAAATGAACAAGAAAGTGAAAGAAAAAATGGTGGTCTAATAATTTTTTCCATGACTGTATATAGACGTCATCCCAACGTTGACCTCCACCTGTCTATATAGACGTCATCCAAGCATTGACCTGTTCAGTCCCAGACCTGTACCCGGTCCAGTCCCAGAACTGTACTCCGGCAGAGTTCTGGTTGAACCTGGTTCTGGGTTCTGTGTACCTGCAGCGGCGTCTCCTCCCCCAGCGGTGGTGGTGGTTACCGTGGCAGTAGAACTCCCAGGATCCTCTGAGGTGGGAGACGCCATGATGGACACAGGGAGGTCGGGTACCAGCTGCTGGGCCTCGGCGCCACTTGGAGTCGTGATCAGAGTCACCTGCAGAGACGCACCTGTTATGGTGCCGCCAGCATCGCTGCCACATCACTCTGAAGTGCTCCTACCTGTCTGGGTCCTGAGGCGGTTGCCGTGGAGACCTGGCCGGCCAGCGTTGCGATGGTTGCCCGGGTGGTGATGGGCGTGAGCAGGGAGGCGTTGGTGGCGGTGGAGCCGCTTCCTGTTACCGTCCCCAGACTGGGCACACCTGTGGAGATGGCAGAAACACACCTGAGACACATACACAGCACAGGTGTCACATCTACAGACCTGCTCCGCCCCTTACCTGTGGTTGCCTTGACGACCAGCGTGGTGACAGGCTTGGACCCAGCAGCTCCTGGAGACAACAGTCTCACTCCACCCATGGGGACAGTCCTCAGGATCGTACCTGCTGAACCTGGAGCTCCTTTCAGAACCAACTGGACAGACCAGCAGATGTCTCACCTGTGTGTCAGCTGACCCTTGATGATGACGGACAGATTTAACAGGTGTGTTTTACCTGTGTGAGGCCCTGCTGGCTGGTCTTTGGGATGGCAGTGAGGATTTTCCCGGCGGTTCCGGAGGTCACCACTTTGGTGGTCAGGACAGTGATTGGACTGTTCCCACCTGCAGGGGGCGGAGCTTCCGTCAGTTAGCAGCTCAGATGTTCAGGCGCTTTGTGCTGGTGCCGTACCTGCCCCTCCTTGCAGCGCAGACACCGGGATGGTCTTGATAATGGTGGTGCCGGTTTTGGAGGTTGCTGGGGCAACGCTGAGGATGGTGGGCTTGGTGGGTGTGGCTCCTGCCAGTGTGGGGCTCAGGATGGTGGTCTGCTTCCCATCTGCTGAGGTCACCAGCTTCAGGACGGTTCCTGCTGGCAGAGCGCCCTTCGTCTGAGACGAGGAGGAGTTCAGTTGAGATCACTCACTACACTGGACCAATCAGAGGCATTCAGCACTTCTGCAAGCCATCATTATTGCTTCTATTTAAAAACAGAAGTGGCAGAGTTTGTTTATTCCAATTAGATTAGTTTTAGTTTATACATGACTGCAGCAATTAAACATTACTTCCATTTTACATTCAATCCATCACTGATTCATTGATACATGCATCACTGATACATCCATCAATAAATACTGCAGAACTAAACGGTAAAAGTCACATGGGAAGCTGAAAGTTGCCACCGTGGTCACATCTGAAGGTTGGACCCTGCTGAGCTCTGAACACCTGAAGGACTCGCTCCTACCTGGAGGATCTGTGTGACTGGGCTGCTCCCTGCCTGACCAGTAACGGCTGCGGTCTGGACCGGTTTGGTCTGGACCATCGACACCACCTTCCCCAGATTACTGAGCTGAAACAGAAACGGAGGTGAAACCCAGGAGAACGCTCCAGAAACCACCTGATCAGAAGATCGGGGCGAGTCAGGGACACCACTGACCAAAGCTCCGCCTCCTCCCACGCTCAGGGGACTGTTGACCAGGGTGATGGTCTTCGTGACTCCGCCCACCACCGTGGTGACCACCTGAGTCTGCTGAGAGACCGTCACCGTGCCAGACTTGTGGACCGTGATGATGGGCCTGCCGGTGGACCCTGGGGAGGAGACTCCTGAAGTCCCGCCCACCTGGGCAGCAGCCGTCTTCAACAGGCGAGTGGCCGGGTTGCTCACCTGTGAGAGAGGAGGAGGTGAGACTAGAAGTCGCCCATCCTGCTGGGACCCCTGTCCTGCTGGACCGTTGGACTCACCGGCACCGTCTTCATGATGGTTCCTCCCGCGGGGACGCCGAGGACCGCGGCTGTGGACGGAGGGATCTTCTGGGTCGCTGCAGCCGCTGCCGCCAGTGCAGCCATGCCGCTCATCTGAGGACTGCTGCCTATTGGCTGAAGGCAGACAGAAAGTCAGATATTTAAACTCAAGTCAATCATCACCGACATATGTTCACCCACATCAGGTGTCATCATGGTGACCATTGAGACGAGCAACTCATGATCATTTTAGTAGCTCAAGAATCTGTCAAGCGTTTTTATCAATCATCATTGTCAGGGTGGAGCTTCTGACGAGTCTTCTTGGACCAAAAACAACCAGTTTCTTCCAGATGTTTCCAGAGAGTCCAGCAGCTGTGTCAAGTGAACCGACGCACCGATGGACATGAGACGTCCATGAATGACCTCGTTATTTAGAGCAGAGCAGCGGCCATTTTTTCTTTAACCGTCCAACTTCACCCAGAAATCAGAAGGTGAAATGATGTTTTAGTTTCTGTGATTTGATGTGAATGGATGTGCTTTTCTCTCCAGTCAACAGATGGCGTCATCTCATTGATTGATAGTTCCCAGTCTTTTATCCAACCGTCTTGACGCCCTGTTTTACTGGAACGTTGACCCTGGGTAACAGGGGTGGGCGCTGTGACGGCAGCGTTGTGAATTTGGACACTAACGAGGAGTTGAAGTAAAGTAGGTGGCCATCAGAGACGCTTTTATCTGCAGTTTATCTGAGTTCAGGAGCTAGGGATCAGAGATTAGGAGCTAGGGGTCAGAGAATAGGAGTTAGGAGCTAGGGGCGGGATTAGGAGCTAGGAGTTAGGAGCTAGGGGTCAGGGATTAGGGGCTAGGAGTCAGGGATTATGAACTAGGGGTCAGGGATTAGGAGCTAAGGGTTAGGAGCTAGGATTAGCGTTAGGGGTTAGGAGCTAGGGGTCAGGGATTAGGAGCTAGGGGTCAGGGACTAGGAGCTAGGGGTCAGGGGTTAGAAGCTAGGATTCAGGGTACCAGATGTCAGGATGACAGTGGATGAAAGGTTAGGGTCAAGGTCAGGG
Organism: Hirundichthys speculiger; assembly: GCA_018398805.1. Lineage (NCBI taxonomy): Eukaryota > Metazoa > Chordata > Actinopteri > Beloniformes > Exocoetidae > Hirundichthys > Hirundichthys speculiger. The sequence continues at coordinate 10,362 of JAGFBZ010002537.1, read as the reverse complement.
ATTAGGAGCTAGGGTTAGGGTCAGGGATTAGGAGCTAGGGATCAAGGGTTAGGATCTAGGATTCAGGGTGCCAGACGTCAGGATGACAGTGGATGAAAGGTTAGGGTTACGGTCAGGAATTAGGAGAGAGGGTTAGGGTCAGGGATTAGGAGTTAGGGTTAGGGTCAAGGATTAGGAGCTAGGGGTCAGGGGTTAGGAGCTAGGGTTAGGGTCAGGGATTAGGAGATAGGCGTCAGGGGTCAGGAGCTAGGGTTAGGGTTAGAAACTAGGGTTAGGGTCAGGGATTAGGAGCTGGGGTTAGGAGTTAGGAGCTAGGGTTAGGGTCAGGGATTAGGAGATAGGGGTCAGGGGTTAGGAGCTAGGGTTAAGGCTAAAAACTAGGGTTAGGGTCAGGGATTAGGAGCTGGGGTTAGGGTTTAGGAGCTAGGGTTAAGGTCAGGGATTAGAAACTACGGGTTAGGAGCTAGGGTTAGGGATTTAGGAGCTAAGGCTAGGGTCAGGGATTAGGAGCTAGGAGTTAGGAACTAGGGATAGGGTCAGGGATTAGGAGCTGGGGGTAAGGGGTTAGGAGCTAGGGTTAGGGTCAGGGATTAGGAGCTAGGGATCAGGGGTTAGGAGCTAGGTTTAGGGTCAGGGGTTAGGAGCTGGGTTTAGGGTTAGGGGCTAGGAGCTAGGGGTTAGGAGCTAGGGTTAGGGTTAGGGGTTAAGAGCTAGGAGTTAGGAGCTAGGGTTAGGGTCAGGGATTAGGAGCTAGGGGTCAGGGGTTAGGAGCTAGGTTTAGGGTCAGGGGTTAGGAGCTAGGGTTAGGGTCAGGGATTAGGAGCTAGGGGTCAGGGGTTAGGAGCTAGGTTTAGGGTCAGGGGTTAGGAGCTGGGTTTAGGGTTAGGGGCTAAGAGCTATGGGTTAGGAGCTAGGGTTAGGGTTAGGGGTTAAGAGCTAGGGTTAGGGTCAAGGATTAGGAGCTAGGGGTTAGGAGCTAGGGTTAGGAGCTAGGGGTTAGGGTCAGAGATTAGGAACTAGAGGTTAGGAGCTAGGGTTGGGGTCAGGGATCAGGAGCTAGGGGTTAGGAGCTAGGATTAGGGATTAGGAGCTAGGGGTCAGGGATTAGGAGCTGGGGTCAGGGGTTAGGAGCTAGGGTTAGGGGTTAGGAGTTAGGGTTAGGGGTTAGGAGCTAGGGTTAGGGGTTAGAAGCTAGGTTTAGGGTCAGGGATTGGGAGCTAGGGGTCAGGGGTTAGGAGCTAGGGTTAGGGTCAGGGATTAGGAGCTAGGGTTAGGGGTTAGGAGTTAGGGATTAGGAGCTAGGGTTAGGAATTGGGGTTAGGGTCAGGGATTAGGAGCTAGGGGTAAGGGGTTAGGAGCTAGGGTTAGGGTCAGGGATTAGGAGCTAGGATCAGGGATTAGGAGCTAGAGGTCAGGGGTTAGGAGTTGGGGTTAGGGTCAGGGATTAGGGGCTAGGAGCTAGGGGTTAGGAGCTAGGGTTAGGGTTAGGGGTTATGAGCTAGGAGTAAGGAACTAGGGTTAGGGTCAGGGATTAGGAGCTAGGGGTCAGGGGTTAGGAGCTAGGTTTAGGGTCAGGGGTTAGGAGCTGGGTTTAGGGTTAGGGGCTAGGAGCTAGGGGTTAGGGGCTAGGAGCTAGGGGTTAGGAGCTAGGGTTAGGGGTTAAGAGCTAGGGGTTAGGAGCTAGGGTTAGGGTCAGGGATTAGGAGCTAGGGGTTAGGAGCTAGGGTTAGGGTTAGGGATCAGGAGCTAGGGGTTAGGAGCTATGATTAGGGATTAGGAGCTAGGGGTCAGGGATTAGGAGCTGGGGTCAGGGGTTAGGAGCTAGGAGTTAGGGTTAGGGATTAGGAGCTAGGGTTAGGGGTTAGAAGCTAGGTTTAGGGTCAGGGATTGGGAGCTAGGGGTGAGGGGTTAGGAGCTAGGGTTAGGGTCAGGGATTAGGAACTAGGGTTAGGGGTTAGGAGTTAGGGTCAGGGATTAGGAGCTAGGGTTAGGGATTAGGGTCAGGGATTAGGAGCTAGAGTTAGGATCAGGGATAAGGAGCTAGGGTTAGGGGTTAGGAGCTAGGATTAGGAGCTAGGGTTAGGGTCAGGGATTAGGAGCTACAGTTAGGATCAGGGATAAGGAGCTAGGGTTAGGGGTTAGGAGCTAGGATTAGGAGCTAGGGTTAGGGTCAGGGATTAGGAGCTAGGGTTAGGTTCAGGGATTAGGAGCTAGGGGTCAGGGTCAGGGATTAAGAGCTAGGATTAGGGGTCAGGAGCTAGGGTTAGGAGCTAGGGTTAGGGGTTAGGAGCTGGGGTTTGGGTCAGGGATTAGGAGCTAGAGTTAGGAGTTAGGAGCTAGGGTTAGGGGTTAGAAGCTGGGGTTAGGGTCAGGGATTAAGAGCTAGGGTTAGGGGTCAGGAGCTAGGGTTAGGGATTAGGAGCTAGGGTTAGGGATTAACAGCTAGGGTTAGGGATTAAGAGGGTTAGGGTTAGGAGCTTGGATTCAGAGTACCAGATGTCAGGATGACAATGGATGAAAGGTCATGTGATGAAAATAACGTCTTCTTGATTCAAAGATGCATTATTTTGGGGCAAAAAGATGTAAGGACAGAAAATTTGATTTTACAGCATAAATTCCTGATTACACTCAAGGAAAAAAGAAACGCACCACTGCTTTTTTACCACATTTTCTTTTGGTTACTTATTTTTAATGGAAATATTACATGTGCACATCAACCATATACCTGTCCCTGATATTCAGACCCAATTAATCGAAGCTTGTGACAGTTTCAATAGCAATAACATGACCAAACAATAAAGCATCACAGTAAACAAAAACACAGTTATTTGATTCGATTGTCAGTAATTAACATGACCACCATTCGCCTCAAGGACACTGATAATTGATGGGTCCCAATGGTTTCAGCAGCAGTTCTTGTTGCTGGTCGAAACCTGTCACGGAGATGTGACAGCCGATTCGCTCGGTCCTGTGCGGCCGTTGTGACACGTGGTCGACCAGATCTTGGACGGTCATTGGAGGATCCAGTGGTCTGGAAACGCTCAGCAAGGCGTACAACAGTAGAGTGATGGACTCCAAACAGCCTGGCTACACCCCGTGTGCTCCTTCCAGCTTGAAGCATGCCAATGGCACGATCTCTCTCTGGTTGCTGTAGTCGTGGCATCGTGAACAAATGTGCTTTTTATCCATTTTGGTGTCTTTTTATAGGGAATGGTTGTGCACAATTGAGGACAGGTCCAATTCATCTCTGAGTTTTACTCATGACCCAGACATAGGTGATTATACAAAACTACAATTGTTATTGCTGATCAAAATCAATCAACCGGAACCAGGAAAACAGTGATTTCATTTTGACTCAAAATTGTACTAAACTCATTGTAGTCTGTAATTTTTCACTGTCTATAATATTTTTGGAAAAATTGAGAAAACGAAAATGGTGCCTTTCTTTTTTCCTTCAGTATATTTACAGAAAATTATTTCAAGACAAAAAGCTCCAATCTTACACCATGAAGTATGAATTTTAACCATAAATGGAACCCAAAGTGTGAATTTTAGGTCGTAAAGTGGAGAGATGACAGATTTTGTCCAGTTTTACTGCTGGTTTGGGTTCAACTCTAATCATGACCCTTATCTGATGGATTAATTTAATTTAATCTTTAAATCCATCTCTGTCCTCTGGGTTCTTATCATGACAATGAGTTATGACTTTTCGATACTCAGTCACCATCTGGAAAAAATCAGTTTCACAACAAAAATGTACTTTTTCAGTGTGTCTCACTAATCAGCAGGAGCTGCTGAAGTCCACCAACGTTCATCAGAGCAACAGCTGGAACCACAAAACCAGATTCCCAGCACACATGAACACAGTGGACATTTCACACCTCCTCAAACCCAACACTTCCATCAAACTACCGTCACATCTCTGACATCATCTGCTGCCTCGTCCCATGATCTCCTTCTACCTGGATACGATAAAGAATAAACTTCTCCTCACAGCTCCAACTATCTCCAAGAAAACTACCTTCATGAGCTGGAGATCCAGGAAGACCAAAGATTGATCAGGGCCTAACCCTGAACAGGAACTAATCCTGACCCTGAACAGGGCCCAACCCTAACCCTGAACAGGGCACAAACCTAAACCCTGACCCTGAACAGGGCCTAACCCTGACCCTGAACAGGGCCTAACCCTGACCCTGAACAGGGCCTAACCCTGACCCTGAACAGGGCCTAACCCTGACCCTGAACAGGGCCCAACCCTAACCCTGAGAAGGGCCCAACCCTGACCTTGAACAGGGCCAAAACCTAACCCTGAACAAGGCCCAACCCTAAACAGGGCCCAACCCTAACCCTGAACAAGGCCCAACCCTAACCCTGAACATGGCCCAACCCTAACCCTGAACAGGGCCTAACCCTAACCCTGAAAAGGGCCTAGCCCTAAACAGGGCCTAACCCTGACTCTGAAAAGGGCCTAACCCTAACCTTGAACAGGGCCTAACCCTGACCCTAAACAGGGCCCAACCCTAACCCTGAACAGGGCACAAACCTAAACCCTGACCCTGAAATGGGACTAACCCTGACCCTGAACAGGGCCCAAACCTAACCCTGAACAAGGCCCCAACCCTAACCCTGAACAGGGCCTAACCCTAAACAGGGCCTAACCCTGACCCTGAACAGGGCCCAACCCTAAACAGGGCCTAACCCTAACCCTGAACGGGGCCTAACCCTGAACAGTGCCTAACCCTAACCCTGGACAGGGCTTAACCCTAACCCTGAACAGGGGCCAACCCCAAACAGGGCTTAACCCTGAACAGGGCCTAACCCTAAACAGTGCTTCACCCTGACCCTGAACAGGGCCCAACCCTAACCCTGAACAGGGCCCGACCCTAACCCTGAAAAGGGCCTAGCCCTAAACAGGGCCTAACCCTAACCTTGAACAGGGCCTAACCCTGACCCTAAACAGGGCCCAACCCTAACCCTGAACAGGGCACAACCCTAAACCCTGACCCTGAAATGGGCCTAACCCTGACCCTGAACAGGGCCTAACCCTGACCCTGAACAAGGCCCAACCCTAAACCTGAACAGGGCCCAACCCTAACCCTAACCCTGAACAGGGCCCAACCCTAACCCTGAACAGGGCCTAACCCTGACCCTGAACAGGGCCCAACCCTGAACAAGGCCTAACCCTGAACAGGGCCTAACCCTAAACAGAGCTTAAACCTGACCCTGAACAGGGCCTAACCCTGAACAGGGCCCAGCCCTGGCCCTGAACAGGGCCCAACCCTGACCCTGAACAGGGCCTAACCCTAACCCTGAACAGGGCCTAACATTGAACAGGGCCATACCCTGAACAAGGCCTAACCCTAACCCTGAAAAGGACCTGACCCTAACCCTAACCCTGAACAGGGCCTAACCCTAAACAGAGCTTAAACCTGACCCTGAACAGGGCCTAACCCTGACCCTGAACAGGGCCTAACCCTAACCCTGAACAGGGCCTAACCCTAAACAGAGCTTAAACCTGACGCTGAACAGGGCCTAACCCTGACCCTGAACAGGGCCCAACCCTGACCCTGAATAGGGCCTAACCCTAACTCAACCCTGACCCTGAACAGGGCCTAACTCTAAACAGGGCCTAACCCTGACCCTGAACAGGGCCCAACCCTAAACCTGAACAGGGCCCAACCCTAACCCTGAACAGGGTCTAACCCTGAACAGGGCCTAACCCTGACCCTGAACAGGGCCCAGCCCTGACCCTGAACAGGGCCCAACCCTGACCCTAAACAGGGCCCAACCCTAACCCTGAACAGGGCCCTAACCCTGAACAGGGCCTAACCCTGAACAGGGCCTAATCCTGACCCTGAACAGGGCCTGACCCTGAACAGGGCCTAACCCTAAACAGGGTCTAACCCTAACCTTGAACAGGGCCCAACCCTAACCCTGAACAGGGCCTAACCCTGAACAGGGCCTAACCCTGACCCTGAACAGGGCCCAACCCTGTCCCTGAACAGGGCTTAACCCTAACCCTGAACAGGGCCTAACCCTGAACAGGGCCTAACCTGAACAGGGCCTAACCCTGAACAGGGCCTAACCCTAAACAGTGCTTCACCCTGACCCTGAACAGGGCCCGACCCTGACCCTGAACAGGGCCCGACCCTAACCCTGAACAGGGCCCGACCCTAACCCTGAAAAGGGCCTAACCCTAAACAGGGCCTAACCCTGACCAGGGCCCAACCCTAACCCTGAACAAGGCCCAACCCTAACCATGAACAGGGCCTAACCCTAACCCTGAAAAGGGCCTAGCCCTAAACAGGGCCTAACCCTGACTCTGAAAAGGGCCTAACCCTAACCTTGAACAGGGCCTAACCCTGACCCTAAACAGGGCCCAACCCTAACCCTGAACAGGGCACAAACCTAAACCCTGACCCTGAAATGGGCCTAACCCTGACCCTGAACAGGGCCTAACCCTGACCCTGAACAGGGCCTAACCCTGACCCTGAACAGGGCCCAACCCTAACCCTGAACAAGGCCCAACCCTAACCCTGAAAAGGGCCCAACCCTGACCCTGAACAGGGCCCAAACCTAACCCTGAACAAGGCCCAACCCTAAACAGGGCCCAACCCTAACCCCGAACAAGGCCCAACCCTAACCCTGTACATGGCCCAACCCTAACCCTGAACAGGGCCTAACCCTGACTTTGAAAAGGGCCTAACCCTAACCTTGAACAGGGCCTAACCCTGACCCTAAACAGGGCCCAACCCTAACCCTGAACAGGGCACAAACCTAAACCCTGACCCTGAAATGGGCCTAACCCTGCCTAACCCTAACCCTGAACCCTGAACAGGGCCTAACCCTGACCCTGAACAGGGCCCAACCCTAACCCTGAACAAGGCCCAACCCTAACCCTGAAAAGGGCCCAACCCTGACCCTGAACAAGGCCCAACCCTAAACAGGGCCCAACCCTAACCCTGAACAGGGCCTAACCCTAAACAGGGCCTAACCCTGACCCTGAACAGGGCCCAACCCTAAACAGGGCCTAACCCTGACTCTGAAAAGGGCCTAACCCTAACCTTGAACAGGGCCTAACCCTGACCCTAAACAGGGCCCAACCCTAACCTTGAACAGGGCACAAACCTAAACCCTGACCCTGAAATGGGCCTAACCCTGACCCTGAACAGGGCCTAACCCTGACCCTGAACAGGGCCTAACCCTGACCCTGAACAGGGCCCAACCCTAACCCTGAACAAGGCCCAACCCTAACCCTGAAAAGGGCCCAACCCTGACCCTGAACAAGGCCCAACCCTAAACAGGGCCCAACCCTAACCCTGAACAGGGCCTAACCCTAAACAGGGCCTAACCCTGACCCTGAACAGGGCCCAACCCTAAACAGGGCCTAACCCTAACCCTGAATGGGGCCTAACCCTGAACAGTGCCTAACCCTAACCCTGGACAGGGCTTAACCCTAACCCTGAACAGGGGCCAACCCCAAACAGGGCTTAACCCTGAACAGGGCCTAACCCTAAACAGTGCTTCACCCTGACCCTGAACAGGGCCCAACCCTAACCCTGAACAGGGCCCGACCCTAACCCTGAAAAGGGCCTAACCATAAACAGGGCCTAAACCTGACTCTGAACAGGGCCTAACCCTGACCCTAAACAGGGCCCAACCCTGAACAGGGCCTAACCATAACCCCGGCCCAACCCTAACCCTGAACAGGGCCCAACCCTAACCCTGAACAGGGCCTAGCCCTAAACAGGGCCTAACCCTGACTCTGAACAGGGCCTAACCCTAACCTTGAACTGGGCCTAACCCTGACCCTAAACAGGGCCCAACCCTAACCCTGAACAGGGCACAACCCTAAACCCTGACCCTGAAATGGGCCCAACCCTAAACCTGAACAGGACCCAACCCTAACCCTGGAAAGGGCCCAACCCTGACCCTGAACAGGGCCCAAACCTAACCCTGAACAAGGCCAAACCCTAAACAGGGCCCAACCCTAACCCTGAACAGGGCCTAACCCTAAACAGGGCCTAACCCTGACCCTAAACAGGGCCTAACCCTGACCCTGAACAGGGCCCGACCCTAAACCTGAACAGGGCCCATCCCTAACCCTGAACAGGGCCCAACCCTAAACCTGAACAGGGCCCAACCCTAACCCTGAACAGGGCCCAACCCTAACCCTGAACAGGGCCCAACCCTAACCCTGAACAGGGCCCAACCCTAACCCTGAACAGGGCCTAACCCTGACCCTGAACAGGGCCCAACCCTAAACCTGAACAGGGCCCAACCCTAACCCTGAACAGGGCCTGACCCTAACCCTGAACAGGGCCTAACCCTGAACAGGGCCCAGCCCTGGCCCTGAACAGGGCCCAACCCTGACCCTGAACAGGGCCCAACCCTAACCCTGAACAGGGCCTAACATTGAACAGGGCCATACCCTGAAAAAGGCCTAACCCTAACCCTGAACAGAACCTAACCCTAACCCTAACCCTGAACAGGGCCTAACCCTGAACAGGGCCTAACCCTAAACAGAGCTTAAACCTGACCCTGAACAGGGCCTAACCCTGACCCTGAACAAGGCCCAGGCCTAACCCTGAACAGGGCCTAACCCTGAACAGGGCCTAACCCTAAACAGAGCTTAAACCTAAACAGGCCTAACCTGACCCTGAACAGGGCCCAACCCTGACCCTGAATAGGGCCTAACCCTAACCAAACCCTGACCCTGAACAGGGCCTAACTCTAAACAGGGCCTAATCCTGACCCTGAACAGGGCCCAACCCTAAACCTGAACAGGGCCCAACCCTAACCCTGAACAGGGTCTAACCCTGAACAGGGCCTAACCCTAAACCTGAACAGGGCCCAACCCTAACCCTGAAAACGGTCTAACCCTGAACAGGGCCTAACCCTGACCCTGAACAGGGCCCAACCCTGACCCTTAACAGGGCCTAACCCTAACCCTGAACAGGGCCTAACATTGAACAGGGCCCAACCCTGAACAAGGCCTAACCCTAACCCTGAACAGGGCCCAACCCTAACCCTGAACAGGGCCCCCCCTAACCCTGAACAGGGCCTGAACCCTCAACCAGGGCCCCCAGGGACCCTGACCCTGAACAGGGCCTAACCCTGAACAGGGCCTAACCCTAACCCTGAACAGGGCCTAACCCTGACCCTGAACAGGGCTTAACCCTAACCCTGAACAGGGGCCAACCCCAAACAGGGCCTAACCCTAAACAGTGCTTCACCCTGACCCTGAACAGGGCCCGACCCTAACCCTGAAAAGGGCCAACCCCAAACAGGGCCTAACCCTAAACAGTGCTTCACCCTGACCCTGAACAGGGCCCGACCCTAACCCTGAAAAGGGCCAACCCCAAACAGGACCTAACCCTAAACAATGCTTCACCCTGACCCTGAACAGGGCCCGACCCTAACCCTGAACAGGGCCTAACCCTAAACAGTGCTTCACCCTGACCCTAACAGGGCCCACCCAAAACCCTGAAAAGGGCCTAACCCTGACCCTGAACAGGGCCCAACCCTAAAGAGGGTCTAACCCTAACCTTGAACAGGGCCCAACCCTAACCCTGAACAGAGCCTAACCCTGAACAGGGCCTAACCCTGACCCTGAACAGGACCCAACCCTGACCCTGAACAGGGCTTAACCCTAACCCTGAACAGGGCCTAACTCTAAACAGGGCCTAACCCTAACCCTGAACGGGGCCTAACACTGAACAGGGCCTAACCCTAACCCTGAACAGAGCCAACCCCAAACAGGGCCTAACCCTAACATGCTTTCAACCCTGACCCTGAACAGGGCCCAACCCTAACCCTGAACAGGGCCAGTGACCCTACCCTGAACAGGGCCTAACCCTAAACAGTGCTTCACCCTGACCCTGAACAGGGCCCGACCCTAACCCTGAAAAGGGCCAACCCTAAACACCTTAACCCTGAAACAGGGCCAACCCTGACCCTAAACAGGACTCAACCCAGGGCCCCTAACCCCGCCGAACCCCCTGAACAGGGCCCAACCCTAAACACGACCCTGAATGGGCCTAACCCAACCCTGAACATAACCCTGACCCTGAAACGGGCCTAAACCCTACCCTGACAGGCCCAGCCCTAAACAGGGTCTAACCCTAACCAGGGCCCAACCCTAACCTGAACAGGGCCCAACCAGGGCAACCCTGACCCAGGGCCTAACCCTAACCCTGAAAAGAGCCTAACATTGAACAGGGCCTAACCCTGACCTAACCCTAACAGGGCCTAACCTGAACAGGCCAACCCTGACCCTGAACAGGCCTAACCCTACCCTGAAAAGGGAACCCTAAACCTAACCCTAACCCTGAACAGGGCCTAACCCTGACCCTGAACAGG
>JAGFBZ010002536.1:40000-60886 GCA_018398805.1 Hirundichthys speculiger | reverse complement strand
ACCAACAGCTTTAAATCACAAGTCCAGACACATGTTGTTGATTGTCTCAGTCCAGGAAGAAATGCCATTCAAATGTGTTTACCTGAGATGCCTCCCACATCTCAGGAGCCTGGAGGGTCAGAAAGGTCCAGCTGTAACAACGAAACTGCACCCGAAAAAGCAAGGATCCAAATGCAAAATCTGAGGTTGCAGAAATCTGAAAGATTCCATCCTGTTTTGGAACAAGCCAACTAAGAGTTCACAAAATCTTTAAGCTATTTCTAAAATCCTAACTGTGGTTACGTACCGCTGTCTGTCATCTCCGCGCTATTGTCCGATAACGATCACGTGATACAGACTTGGCAAATCAGGGAAGGACATGTTGTGACCCAGGAGAGCAAATCAGGAACCAAAGCCTTTCCATGGTTTCGAGACGTTTTCGGTTTCGCCCGTCCACATTTAACCACAGTTGAATTCAAACACAGTGATTGGTTGAGCCGGAAACGGAGGGAGCGGATCAAAAAATGTCCATTTTCAATGATCAAATTTTCTAGAGTAATAACGTGGACGTCAGACGGAGAGTTTCGCTGGAAGAAGGTGTGAAGGTGGTGCAGGACGACAACCGGGTGACATCTCAAAACCATAAGTGGTTAATCTGAGTCAACGAGACAAAACTGATGAGGAATGAAAAAGTGAAGTGCTGCTCTGCACTTCTATTCTTGTAAATAGTTTTAATGAACTTGTTAATAGTCTCTGAGGTAGACCCATTACAGGTTTGTCTTCAGCTCAGCAGAATCATCAGTCTGACTCTCACAAACAGGACACAATTACACTAACGACCCTGTTTCAAACAACAAACAACCAGCTGTTCCAGGACGACGTTGTCAAAAAGACTTCATGAAACATTTACGGAGCTAAAAAAAAACCGTAGAAATATGAAACGCCCGAGCACCTGCTGTAGGATTAAAGTAAATCTGAACTGAGTCACAGTTAAAAGGAAATGTAACACTACTTCCTGTTGACATAAGTTCATCCACTTTAATGTTTCGTTGGACCCCGCCTTTAGCTTTGATTACGGTACACATTCGTTGTGTCATTGTTTCGATTAGCTTCTGCAATGTCAGCAGATTTATTTCCATTCAGTGTTGCATTAATTTTTCTCCCAGATCTGTCATTGATGATGGGAGAGTCTGAGTCTCCAGAACATCCCAGAGATTCTCAATGGGGTTCAGGTCTGGACTCTGTGAATCCATGTGTGAAAATGATGTCTCCTGCTCCCTGAACCAGTCTTTGAGCCCGATGAATCCTGGCTTTGTCATCTTGGAATATGGCCGAAGAACAAATCCATTGATGTAATAACCTGGTCATTCAGTATATTCAGGTAGTCAGCTGACCTCATTCTTTGAGCTCATACTGTTGCTGAACCTGGACCTGACCAGGACCCTTTCTCACCCTGATGCTCCCATCACTCTGGAACTGGGTCAGTCTGGACTCATCAGACCACATGACCTTCTTCCATTGATCCAGAGTCCAATCTTTATGCTCCCTAGCAAACTGAAGTATTTTTTTCCAGTTAGCTTCACTGATTAGTGGTTTTGTTAAGGCTACACGGCTGTTCAGTCCCAATCCCTGGAGTTCCCTTAGCATTGTGGGTGTGGAAATGCTCTTACTTTCAGTATTAAACAGTATATATATATCTATATATATATATATATATATAATATATATATATATACATATATATATATATATATATTTATTAGACCACCATTTCTTCTTCACTTTCTTGTTCATTTAATACCTGGTTCCACTAACGTCATCATGTGACTAAAACAGACAGAAAAGAAAACACTGAATGCATAAAAGCAGTGTTTTTGGCAGTAAACGCCATAGCTATTTGAGTAAAAACTTAGTATTTAGGTTATAATCAAGAAAACCATGGAAATGGTAAGATATCAGCTCTTAAATAAAAACTCTTATGAGCAATCTTTGTGGTTATCGTTATGTTTGTCCAAACAATGTACCTTTAGTTTACCAGGCATTAAAATGAACAAGAAACTGAAGAAAACAAGAGTGGTCTAATAATTTTTTCCATGACTGTATATATATATATATATTATATATATATGTGTGTGTGTGTGTGTGTGTGTGTGTGTGTGTGTGTGTTACTGATGAGATTTTTAATTTTTCCCTTGGGAGATGAATAAAGTACATCTAATCTAATCTCATCTGGGTTTGGAACCAGCAACAATTTTTATCAAGTTGGTTGTACAACCCAAAACACAAAACAGTTGTAACAAGAAAATGCAAAAAATGATTACATAAAAAAATGCTTTTATTTACAGACAGTATGAGCTCAAGATATTTCACTTTTTTTCCCATCAGTTTAATTTTATTAATTTATTTACATCCAGTTATGCATTTGGTCTTAACTCATTCCAAGAAAGTTGGGATAAATTTGGTTTAAAATTCTTAATCTTCCCTTTTCTGGGCTATTTTTCATAAATTGGCATTACATGCAGTAAATTTAGGCTTTTAAACTCTGCTGAATTAACTGGGAATTAACTGGGTCATGAACTGGAATGAAGTGGACTGAATGGGAAAATTAACAGGAATTAATGGGGTTTTTGCTTGAATTACAGTGAACTGGAAAACGGTCTGGACTGAACTGGATTATATTTAGCTGTGTAAATTTAAATTTTCAGGGACAGATCAGGACTGCAGGCAGAGCAGTCTGCATTTAATAAACCTGCAACTGGGAGTGCAGGAGGAGAGTCTGCAGCTGTCGCTGGTAGTCGACTCTTCAGCTGACTTGAAGTGAATTCAGCGACCGGGAACGCTGCTGACCTTCTTCACGCTCGCTTTCTGCTTGACTGACAGTCGCAGTAACAAAAAGCTTTTTATGACACACACAGTTTTTTCAGTGAAGAGCTCCCAGATTCACACCGACCTGCGGTGTTGAAACCCAGCTTCTTTGGGTAAGAAAATAAAAAAGAAACCTCCAGCTCCCGTCCTTTAAAAGTGCACATGCATCCGTCATCATGTCGGGCAGGTGTCAGGTTCACGTCTCATTTGTTCAGCGTTGCAGGTTTCCCGCTCGCAGCCTGTCATTAATCAGCGGGATGTTTCCGGAGATTCTGCCGCCGTCTCCTGCAGAGTGACAGCCAGGAACTCCTCAGAAGTTTCTCAGAGAAGATGCTGAGGCCCACAGAGAGGCTCCTCCAGCATCTCTGCTGCCGTCAGTTCAGTTTTCTGAGCTGAAAGTGCTGCGCGGGGTTGAGTTAAAAACAATAACAGTAAAATGGAGACGCCAGTGTCACAAGAGCCAGAAAGGAAAGGAGCCTCCTCGAGGCCACTGTGTTCGTTAAATCCGGAAACTTCCTCTCACATTGGAGGGATGTGGAAATCACACATCGTTATTGATTCATTCACAGCTTCGCATCCATCCAGTAGTCAAACATAGAAACCGAAACTGATGCTCCTTCTGCTCAGTACGCTGGACCGCTAACTTTGCTAACAGAGCTGCTGTACAGTCAGCTGTCCGGTCCCAGTTACAGCGCTGGTTATCAGAGGTAACGGGTTCCTGCCTCCTGGCTGGATCGCCACGTCGAGCTGAGGGATCCTGGGACTCTTCGGGTCGCCTCCAGAGTTTAAACTAGGGTTTCTCAACGGGCCCCAGCGCCCCCCTAAAGGTTCAGAACGCCCCCTGGGGGGCGCCCCCTGGGGGGCGTTCTGAACCTTTGGGGGGCGCTGGAAACGTCAGGGCTGAGAGGGGGGCGCTCAGGCACTAATGAGAGGCGCCACGCCTTGAGAACTCTATTTTAACTTCCATGGTTTCCCAAGGTTTTTTTTTTTTTATAGTTCAAATCTATTTAAGTTTAATAAAATCTTGTGCTCAGATTTCCTTTCAAAAAAATAAAGCTGCTGTCTGAGACCAAAACCCCGAGGCTGCTGCTTCCATGACCCGGTAAAATCTCCTTTTTTCTCTCTACGACACAGTCAGACGAGCCGAGCGGGATCGGTCGCCATAGTAACGCCCATAAACACACAGCAGCGGAGAAACTCCTTTCCAGCACATTTCACGGGCTTCATTCAACAACCAATGAAAACAAACACAATCAAGACTACGTTTAATCACAGACATTTACAGTACAATCAAAAATGGCGGAAACAAGAAAAAGTGCCGGCAGTACAAATGCTGATTACGTAAATTATGGATTTGTTCCATCACCGAGTAATGTACATCTGCCGGCGTTAAGAGCATCATGGTGGCTCAGGGGGACGTTTGTTCAAAAAAGGTTGAGAACCACTGGCTTAAACCAACTGAGGTTTACTGTTAAGTTTCATTGTAAAACATGAATGTAACAGTTACGACTGGTATGATGTTTGAAACTGAACAGAAAACTATTTATTTGTCCTTTGAAGACCACGTTTCAGCTCGTAAACGCTGGTTTAGGCCAAGCTGCAACAAGCTAACTCCCAGGTTGGAGCCTAGGGTTAGGGTTAGGGTTAGGGTTAGAGGTTAGGGTTGGAGCCTAGGGTTAGGGTTAGGGTTAGGGTTAGAGGTTAACCATCACCAGTTTAAGAACAACCTTGGCCTGAACTCAGGTGAATGACAGTCTGCTTCCATACTGGTCCCCACAAGCATCATTGGTTTAGTTATACTAAAACTGGTCCTGAGGAAGTAACGTGAACGCCTCCGCTCATATCTTTAAGCTTGGTGAGGTTCTGGCAGAGCGCCTTCATGCGCTACAATAGATCTGTGGTGCCTGTGTGTGTTGGAGGTAAATGATCCACGATCACATGTTCGCTGATACGATGAGCGTTCGATGCAGCGTTGTAAGCATGTTTCCCCAGTAATGCTCTACTGGTCCACGGCGCAGAAATACACGGATGGCTGCAGGATTTTCAGCCAGGCGCACATGAAGCCGTGCTGAAGCGGCCGAGTCCATGTTTTCAGACGAACCCGTGATTAGTAGCTGTGACTGAACAGCTGAGTGCTCCGGTTTCTGGATCTCGTTCCTACGACCCTCCTCTTCCTCTGCACCAGTTTCACACTTCCATGTCGCCGCCTCAGCAGGGTGAGAGGTCACGGAGCAGCTGCGACCGACGCCGACCGCAACAGGATAGAGAGTCAGCGGCGCCGAGACGAAGCCGCCATTTTATCCCAAAGCTTCATATCAGTAACTGTTGGACTACAAAGTAGTGCATCTTTTCTTTCACTGTCAGTTTCTCCTGGACCTATCTATCTATCTATCTATCTATCTATCTATCTATCTATCTATCTATCTTTCTATCTATCTATGCATCTATCTATCTATCTGATCTAGTATCTATGTATCTATCTATCTATCTATCTATCTATCTATCTATCTATCTATCTATCTATCTATCTATCATCTATCTAGTATCTATCTATCTATCTATGTATGTATCTATCTATCTATCTATCTATCATCTATCTATGCATCTATCTCTATCTATGTATGTATCTATCTATCTATGTATCTAGTATCTACTATCTATCTATCTATCTATGTATCTATCTATCTATCTATCTATTCTATCTATCTATCGTATCTATCTATCTATCTATCTATATCTCTATCTATCTATCTATCTATCTATCTATCTATCTATCTATCTATCTATCTATCTATCTATCTATCTATCTATCTATCTATCTATCTATCTATCTATCTATCTATCTATGTATCTATCATCTATCTATCTATCTATCATCTATCTATTATCTATCTATCTATCATGTATCTATCTATGTATCTATCTATCTATCTATCTATCTATCTATCTATCTATCTATCTATCTATCTATCTATATCTATCTATCTATCTATCTATCTATGTATCTATCTATTATCTATCTATCTTCTATCTATCTATCTATCTATCTATCTATCTATGTATCTATCTATCTATCTATCTATCTATCTATCTATCTATCTATCTATCTATCTATCTATCTATCTATCTATCTATCTATCTATCGATCTATCTATCTATCTATCTATCTATCTATCTATCTATGTATCTATCTATGATCTATCTATCTATCTATCTATCTATCTATCTATCTATCTATCTATCTATCTATCTATATCTATCTATCTATCTATCTATCTATCTATCTATCTATCTATCTATCTATGTATCTATCTATCTATATATCTATATATCTATCTATCTTCTATCTATCTATCTATCTATCTATCTATCTATCTATCTATCTATCTATGTATCTATCTATCTATCTATCTATCTATCTATCTATCTATCTATCTATCTATCTATCTATCTATCTATCTAGTATCTATCTATTATCTATGCTATCTATGATCTATCTATCTATCGTATGTATCTATCTATCTATCTATCTATCTATCTATCTATCTATCTATCTATGCTATCTATCTATCTATCTATCTATCTATCTATCTATCTATCTATCTATCTATCTTTTTATCTATCTTTATCTATCTATCTATCTATCTATCTATCTATCTATCTATCTGTCTATCTATCTATCTATCTATCTATACAAAATCGCAGTTTGACAAAAAATTCCCAACTTTTTGTTGTAAGATTGCAAGTTTCAAGGGTCCGGCGTGAGACTGCTGACTGGGACGGTGAAACGGCTGCTCAGAAGGTCGTTCTGCTGAAACGACACCTGTCTGAGGGCAAAGGGGGAGGAGCTTGAGCACTACCTGGAGTCCACCTGTGCACCTGTATCCTGGACAAAAGCAGCACACCTGAAAAGATGAGTCTGTGGGGTCGAAGGCTGGACAGAAGATCTTTACGTTCTCAAAGTAAAACGTGTGAATGAAACGTGAAGTGTGAGGACTGTTCCTCACAGAAAGACCTGCATGGTTCTCCTACAGTGAAACCAGGTGAAGAACCAGGTAGAACGTCTGAGCTCTTCTCCGATGGCAGCCATTAAGCTGCATGGCTGAGGAAGGAGAAGTTGAGTCCTGGTCCGTCCACAGGAGGCAAAGGTAGAGAATTTTCAAGCTGAAAGTGTGAGAACTGAGAAGTGTTGGGACAAAACAGCAACTGAAGGTCTTCATGGCAGAAGGCAGTGGAGTTTTTGTTGCCAGAAGACGTTTTGAGATCTCCTGATGTGACTTTTCTTCTCTTGATCTCGTCGTGCAGCGTTGAAGTGTCGGGACATTAAAAAAAGCAGCTCCGAGCCAACTTTTAAATCCAAAAAGATATTTATTTACAAGGAAAATAAAGCGTAATACGGACTTGTGCAGCATCTGGAGATCTTCTGAATCCGATTTGTAAGGAGAACAAAGAACGTACATCAGAGGAAAGTTTATAAAGTCATGGCCAGGTCTAATTTCAGACAACCTTTGGAATCAATCAGAGCTTTTTTGACAGTTTAAACATGTTTTTTTTCTTAGACAATAACCAGCTGGGATCTCTGACAAGAGACAAGATCTACTCCTCTAACTGATCACGGATCTTCCAGATTTCTAAAGCCTGGAAATGTGTCCTTTTGGAAGAAACAAACAAACTCAAATCAACTAAGGTATTTTCCCGTAAAGGCCTTACAGCTGTTAACAAGTCGTAGTTAGACTTTATGTAAAAAGGTAAATATCCTGTAAATATCAGGTATACATCATGTTGTTTCAACACCACAGTATTTAAGGTGCTGAGGAACGGCAGCGTCACAAAGTGGTGAAAGTTTGACGGATCAGGCCTGCAAACAAACAGTGGATGTACAGTCATGAAAAAAAATTATTAGACCACCATTTTTTCTTCACTTTCTTGTTCATTTTAATACCTGGTACCACTAAACGTCATCATGTGACTAAAAACAGACAGAAAAGAAAACACTGAATGCATAAAAGCAGTGTTTTTGGCAGTACAACGCCATAGCTATTGATGTAAAAACTTAAGTGATTTAGTTTATAATCAAGAAAACCATGGAAAATTGGTAAGATATCAGCTCTTAAATAAAACTCTTATGAGCAATCTTTGTGGTTATCGTTATGTTTGTCCAAACAAATGTACCTTTAGTTGTACCAGGCATTAAAATGAACAAGAAACTGAAGAAAACAAGGGTGGTCTAATGATTTTTTTCCATGACTGTATATTAACAAGTGAAACGAAACTGAGAAGGAAAAATAGTAAATGTGTTGGGTTTGTGTCGTCTGCAAAGAAGTAGAAGTAAAAGTAAACGTAAGAATCACTGATTTACTGGTTTATTTTTTTCCTTTACTATGCTGTCACAACTTTTTCTGATTTCTGGTTGGAGAAAAAAAAACAGATTTTGAACTCTGAAAGGCAGGAAGTGACGTTTCTTCTGGCTCACATTCTCCGCTTTGTCTCTTCAGCCTGTCCGGGCCAAGTTTCTCCATCTGTTCCCGACCTCCCCACCTCCTCCCCTGATCCCCCACAGACCCATGATGCACACTGAGCACGCTCAGCAGGGAGCGTTAGTCACGAGATCATCTCATTAAAATTAGAGAGAAACGGCTAATGAGGGTTAATAAGGCACCCAGCTGGACTGTCAGCTGAATGTGTTTGAGAATCTAACGAGGTTTAATCGTGTCTTAGTCCCTGACCAGACACGAACGGAGCACGAAAGGTCTAATAAGACCTGAACACTGATCCGTGAACTAATGCAGATCCCAAAATGGATATTAATGGGGTTCGATGACAACAGCACCTCCTAAAATGAGAGATCAGAGCAGATTATTTGAGCACTAATTACACTTCTGGGACGAGGAGCGTTCTGGTTTGATGTAGCCGTCTACACATCTGCAGTCTGAACACAGATAATGTTGAGGAAGAGCAGCAACGCGGGGAACGAACGGGACACGACAACCACCAGGCTTCAGAAGAAAAGACGCCACTCAAATAAACCGAGGGACAAACAAGACACAGATGCAAACAATCAGGACGTAGGGATGCGGGCAAACAGGAAGTAAGGTTAACAGCAACAGAAAAGAACTCAAGAAAAGGCACGAAACCAGCCGCTAAACGGTGACGGGTCTGAACCTCAGTGCGTCATCTTCACCACATCTACATTAGGGGTCAGTATTGGCAAGGACCTCGCAATACGATATGTATCATGAAACTTGGGCCATGATGCCATATTATCGCGATGTTGCGATATCACAATATATTGTGATATTCTACCCAGTTAATATCAAAATTGAAAGTAGAGATACAAAAATCAAGTTGCTGTATATGTTCATCAGATGATATTGATCATTCAGAGGACAAATTGAGTCAAAACTATTTGCTTCAAAACAACCTATTTATTGTTTATTGTTAGTGTTTTTGCAGATTTAAATTTAAACAATTTAAAATTTTAAACAATTTAAATGTGAAAAATTAAAAAAATCGATATTATATCGGGCGGCTGAAAATCGCGATATATTGCCACATTGATTTTTTTTCACACCCCTAGTCTACATGGACACGTGTGATTGGCCGACTGGATATTTGAGCTAACGAGCAGTTGGACAGGTGGCTGATTTGGCTGATGTTCTGTTGGCTGACTGTGGCTGTTGGGATGTTGGCTGAATGTTGGCTGTTGGCTGATGTTGGCAGTTTGGCTGAGTTTGGCTGATGTTGGCATGTTGGCTGATGTTGGCTGATGTTTGATGTTGGCTGATGTTGGCTGATGTTGGCTGTTGGCTGATGTTTGCTGATGTTGGCTGTTGGCTGATGTTGGCTGATGTTGGTTGATGTTGGCTGATGTTGGCTGATGTTGGCTGTTGGCTGATGTTTGAGCTGATGTTGTTGATGATTTGGCTGATGTTGGCTGATGTTGGCTGTTGGATGATGTTGGCTGATGTTGGCTGTTGGCTGATGTTAGCTGATGTTGAGCTGATGGCTGATGTTGGCTGATGTTGGCTGATGTTGGCTGATGTGGCTGATGTTGGCTGATGTTTGGCTGTTGGCTGATGATGTTGGCTGTTTGCTGATTTGGCTGATGTGGCTGATGTTGCTGATGATGTTGGCTTGGCTGATGTTGGCTGATGTTGGCTGATGTTGGCTGTTGGCTGATGTTGCTGATGTTGGCTGATGTTGGCTGTTGGCTGATGTTGGCTGATGTTTGCTGATGTTGGCTGATGTTTGCTGATGTTGGCTGTTGATGTTGGCTGATGTTGGCTGTTGGCTGATGTTGGCTGATGTTGGCTGATGTTGGCTGATGTTGGCTGGATGTTGGCTGATGTTGGCTGATGTTGGCTGATGTTGATGTTGGCTGTTGGCTGATGTTGGCTGTTGGATGTTGGCTGATGGCTGATGTTGCTGATGTTGGCTGATGTTGGCTGATGCTGGCTGATGTTGGCTGGCTGATGTTGGCTGATTTGGCTGATGTTGGCTGATGTTGGCTGGCTGATGTTGGCTGATGTTGGCTGATGTTGGCTGATGTTGGCTGATGTTGGCTTGGCTGATGTTGGCTGATGTTGGCTGATGTTGGCTGATGTTGGCTGATGTTGGCTGATGTTGGCTGATGTTTTGGCTGATGCTTGGCTGATGTTGGCTGATGTTGGCTGATGTTGGCTGATGTTGGCTGATGTTTGATGTTGGCTGATGGCTGATGTTGGCTGATGTTGGCTGATGTTGGCTGATGTTGGCTGATGCTGTTGGCTGTTGGCTGATGTTGGCTGATGTTGGCTGATTGGCTGATGTTGGCTGATGCTGGCTGATGTTGGCTGATGTTGGCTTGTTGATGTGTTGGCTGATGTTGGCTGATGTTTGGCTGATGTTGGCTGATGTTGGCTGATGTTGGCTGCTTTGGCTGATGTTGGCTGATGTTGGCTGATGTTTGGCTGATGTTGGCTGTTGGCTGATGTTGGCGCTGATGTTGGCTGATGTTGGCTGATGTTGGCTGATGTTGGCTGATGTGGCTGATGTTGCTGATGTTGGCTGATGTGGCTGATGTTGGCTGATGTGGCTGATGTTGGCTGATGTTTGATGTTGGCTGATGTTGGCTGATGTTGGCTGATGTTGGCTGATGTTGGCTGATGTTGGCTGATGTTGGCTGATGTGTTGGCTGTTGGCTGATGATGTGGCTGCTGTTGGCTGGCTGATGTTGGCTGATGATGGCTGATGTTGGCTGATTGGCTGATGTTGCTGATGTTTGGCTGATGTTGGCTGATGTTGGCTGATGTTGGCTGATGTTGGCTGATGTTGGCTGATGTTGGCTGATGGTTGGCTGTTGGCTGATGTTGGCTGATGTTGGCTGATGTTGGCTGATGTTGGCTGATGGCTGTTGGCTGATGTTGGCTGATGTTGGCTGATGTTGGCTGCTTGGCTGATGTTGGCTGATGTTGGCTGATGTTGCTGATGTTGGCTGATGTTGGCTGATGTTGGCTGATGTTGGCTTTGGCTGATGTTGATGGCTGATGTTGGCTGATGTTGGCTGATGTTGGCTGTTGGCTGATGTTGGCTGATGTGGCTGATGTTGGCTGAGCTGATGTTGCTGATGTTGGCTGATGAGCTGATGTTGGCTGAGGCTGATGTTGGCTGATGGCTGATGTTGGCTGATGTTGGCTGATGTTGGCTGATGTTGGCTGATGTTTGGCTGGCTGATGTGGCTGATGTTGGCTGATGTTGGCTGATGTTGGCTGATGTTGGCTGTTGGCTGATGTTGGCTGATGTTGGCTGATGTTGGCTGATGTTGGCTGATGTTGGCTGATGGCTGATGTGTTGGCTGATGCTGTGGCTGATGTGATGATTGGCTGATGTTGGCTGATGTTGGCTGATGTTGGCTGATGTTGGCTGATGTTGGCTGATGTTGGCTGATGTTGGCTGATGATTGGCTGATGTTGGCTGATGTTGGCTGATGCTTGGCTGTTGGCTGATGTTGGCTGATGTTGGCTGATGTTGGCTGGCTGATTGGCTGATTGGCTGATGATGCTGGCTGATGTTGGCTGATGTTGGCTGATGTTGGCTGATGTTGGCTGGTGTTGGCTGATGTTGGCTGATGTTGGCTGATGTTGGCTGATGTTGGCTGATGTTGGCTGATGATGTTGGCTGATGTTGGCTGATGTTGGCTGATGTTGGCTGATGTTGGCTGATGTTGGCTGATGTGGCTGATGTTGAGCTGATGTTGGCTGATGTTGGCTGCTGATGTTGGCTGATGTTGGCTGATGTTGGTTGATGTTGGCTGATGTTGGCTGATGGCTGGCTGATGTTGGCTGATGTTGGCTGATGTTGGCTGATGTTGGCTGATGTTGGCTGATGTTGGCTGATGTTGGCTGTTGGCTGATGTTGGCTGATGTTGGCTGATGTTGGCTGATGTTGGCTGATGTTGGCTGATGTTGGCTGATGTTGGCTGATGTTGGCTGTTGGCTGATGTTGGCTGATGTTGGCTGATGTTGGCTGATGTTGGCTGATGTTGGCTGATGTTGGCTGTTGGCTGATGTTGGCTGATGTTGGCTGATGTTGGCTGATGTTGGCTGATGTTGGCTGATGTTGGCTGATGTTGGCTGATGTTGGCTGATGTTGGCTGATGTTGGCTGATGTTGGCTGATGATGTTGGCTGGCTGTTGGCTGATGTTGGCTGATGATTGGCTGATGTTAGCTGATGTTGAGCTGATGTTGGCTGATGTTGGCTGATGTTGGCTGATGTTTGGCTGAGCTGATGTTGGCTGATGTTGGCTGATGTTGGCTGATGTTGGCTGATGTTGGCTGATGCTGATGTTGGCTGATGTTGGCTGATGTTGGCTGATGTTAGCTGATGTTGGCTGATGTTAGCCAATGTTGGCTGGTGTTGGCCGGGTACCAGACTGTGTTCATCAGCATGTTGCCATAAAACCAGCTCAAGTGCAAGCTGGTGGATGGATGGTAGAAGCAGGAAAACTGCACACAGCTTTATATTTGTGTGTTTTTTCAGTCTCTCTGCTCATTTACTAAACTTTGTTCTGTTTGCCCACCTCATTCGCCTCCTCATTGATCTTTTCCTTCCAGCTCCATCTTTCATGCCACCTATTATTCCTTTGTTTTTGTCTTCATTGTGCAGTTCTGGGCAGTTCTGGTGTCTGAACTCCCCCTACACCCCCCCCCCCCACCCCCCCCCCCCACCACCCTGTACATCCAGGACCCTCTGCTTTGTCTTTCTCCTTACTTTCCTTCCTCATTTACCGTCTCCCTTTTCTCTCTTTATCCCTCTGGCTCGTGGAGAAAAAAAAGGAAAAAGTCACTTTTTAATTTCTTAAATTTTTGATTGACAATTGAAAATGGAAAAAAAACAAACAAACAAATGATACACAGATAATTACTGATTGATAAAGTTACAGAACTTTAACATGGACATTTTCATTTTAAAGTTCTTCCAGATGGAGGATTCAACAGAAACAAGGTTATTTGTAACAACTGCCAAGTTAAACTCCCCGTAAAAAGTTTCTGCTGTTACCTCAGAAATTACCTGTTTTAAATGTTCTGATTGTGGCCTCTAGATTGTTAGGATTATGTTGGTAGACTTTTTTTTTATTTTTCATGAAAAAACAGGATGACATTAATGCTTTGGCAGCAGGAATAAGCTTTATTTTATTTGACATTTTTTAAGATGAGATTTACAATAAATATGTGTTACTGACAAGTGCTGATGGTAAAAGTGTTTGAACTACAAATGTTATGACACTTTAGTTCATATGGCAGCAGAACATTCAAATAAAAGTGACCTTTACACTACTTTTGAATTCATTATTTGATTTTCCGTATACAATGCGATTAATCGTGATTAATCAGGAAAATCAAGCAATGCAAAAAATGTTTTTTCAATTCTAGTTTTCGTTATTTAGTTTGTTTTCGTTAGCGATAATAACCTTGCTCAGCATTGCGTGTTTATCGTCAACTGTGGATCTTAGCGTGTCGTCAGAACAGCTGTTTTCATTCATTTCCCACATGTGCTGCCTTCCATGGCGAACCTGAATGGTGACGTGTCCTGCGTCCACCCGACTGAGTGCTGAGAAGGACGTTGTCCTCACCCACCGCAGAAAGGATCCTGCAGTCCTGTGAATGTCCAGCAGTTATATTTCTTATTTGCTCAGTCTTCTCTGAACCTTCCCGGATGCATCAAAGCGTTGGTTTGACACACCTCCTCGGATGGATCGGTTTTGGTTGTTTCTTTCCTTCCACACTGAGACCCGCAACAGATGGAGGATCACCTTCCTGCCTGTTAACATTAAAGATTCAATCTCAGTCTTCCCCTCTTCTCCTCGTTCGTCCCGACTCTCTCCGTTTCCTGTCACATCATCTCCTCGTCTTCCCTCCCTCCTTTCTCTCCGTCCTCTTCCTGCAGAAGTGACAGTGAAACGGTGAAACGGTGAAACGGCAGCTATATTAAGCACCGTTCCGACTCCGGCGCCTAATAACAGCTGTCATCTGCGGAGACACAGCTGCGGAAAATCCTCACACAGCTGTCAGCTTCACTGTTAACTTACAATGTCAGTGAGAAAAAGAAGTGGAGGTAAGGAGAGCTAAAGAGGAGGGGATTTACAGAATTAAACCCGTATTTGCAGACAAAGAATAAACTTGTTAGCGTGTTGTCACACAGTCTGACAGCGAGCGTCCGCTGATGAAGCTGAAATCATGTGATTACCCTCATTTCCTGATTAAACAGGAAAATCAGCTTTCACTTGGTGGGGGGATTAAATGACCAAAAATACTCTTCTCACAGTCAGATTACAGACGGATAAACTAATCAACTAAAACCTTAAATGGGTTTTTGTTTTCGTGGCTCAGCAGGACGTGTTCGGACCCGTGGTGAGCGTTTCAGACTGCAGCTGGGTTTGATCACGCGTTCAAAAGAAACAGAATCCTGAGTCGCACAAACAAACTCAGGCCGTGTTGTTAAGATTATAAAAGACGCTAATCTCATAGATTACAGCTCTGTGTTTAGAATGATTGCTTTTTGGGTTTAGCTCTTGTTCTTTGATCTGAATTTGGTGCCAAATTGTGAGTGAGAGCTCAAAAGGCTCAGACGGACCAGAACGTGACGTTGCGGGCCTGATAGCCATCAACAACTGCAGCTCCAATCCTCCTCTGCTGATACGCCTGGTTAATGCTGCAGGAGTTTACACTTTAAGACAGTTAAAACTGACAGAACGAACGTAAACACATCAAGCAAACACAGAGGACCCGCTGAAGACGGTGTCCTGGCGCGTGGGGACGAGCCTAGCAATACCAGTTTGACCCGCTGGAGGTGATATACGTTACTGTGGCATTTAGCCGCCCATCATACACCTCCCGCTAGCCGCTGTTGTTTAACTGCTAAAACTAAACTTTATGGCATGTAGGAATGCAGTCTCCTTTTATGACCGTGAGTTCCTCTGTTGGCTGCTTTAGGTTTTATGACTTAAATGACAGTAACATCCTCCCCGACCCCCAACAGTTTGCTCGTTGGGGCTCGTATATTATTCTGTAAACTGGTGACCATCTGGATTTTCAAAGACAAAGGGCCATAAAACTCAGGAGTACGAGAGGATACGCCTTTTTCTGTGACTATAAGAACTGAGAACAATTTGACATCGGTGTGGATTTTAATGACATCTCTTTGTGGTGTTTAAGGCAAGGCACCATCAGCCGATTAAAATATTCTTCATGGCATATTGAATCTTTGTATTCATGATTGTATTAAACTCTTTAATTGACCTTTGTTTCTAGTCTTGTGGCACCAAAAAAAATGAACACGGAGAATTACTTTCACCACTACCCGCAAATTGCGGGTTTAGGAACCTCCGCTAACCGCTAATGTAATCTTCCACTTCCCTAAAGCTGCTACCCACTATGCCGCCTCCCTTACTCTAGTTGTAGATGTGGCAATAGGTGTGTCCTTGCTATCACCGGTAGCAGGTAGCGCTATCCTAAACCCGCGATTGCAAGATACCGAGTTTGCGGAAAGTGCAACCCGCATGTCGGCGCGTAAAAGAGCGCGTCCAAATGGCATAAATATGCGTCCACCTGGTCACATGTGGACGTGGACAAACGGCTCTACCTCTGGATTACGCATCACCGTATTACTGTCAGACGTTTTTATTCTCTAGAGGTCAGAGGATGTCTGGTCAGCAGTTGTGGTGGATGTGGGAATAGTCACGGCCAGACATGTCAGTCTGTACAGCTGTGGCATGAAATCATCCAGATGTCTGGTGTGGAGGAAACCAAGGAGATCTTTGGGACATTTCGGGATTTTGGGACACAGTCACTTCTGTTTTTAAACAGGTCAGATCATCAAATAGAGCTCGGTGGCTCTGGTGTCAAACTGGAAAAGGTCGGATGCAGGAATGCCAGACGAGCTGCACACGAGAGCTGCTCTGATCTGGATGAAAAGATGCTCCATAGTGGTTGCGGTAGCAGGTAGCAGGTTAGTGGGTAGCGCAACCTGCTCTTAAAGGAAATGGCTACCGACGCACTGATTGGTTTAACAGGTGGAACGCCCTAACCACTCCTATGGATAATGTAGCGGGTAGCGCAGGGAAGATCGCGGGTTTAGCTAGGGTGGAAGATTGCGTTCTTTGCGGGGGAAGCCCTTTCCACTACCTGCTATCTCTTAATTGCGGCTTTAGGAGGTTTGGCGGAAGATCGGGCCATTAGTCTTAGTCTACCTTCTTACGTGCAAATGAAGAAGAGGAGGTCACACCAGCTGAGGGTGGATGCTGCTCATATATCTATGGTGTTGAGGGCGATGGCTCAATAGACCAGGGGTGTCCAGCTCCAGTCCTCCAGGGCTGCTGTCCAGTTCGTCTTGGATATTTTCCTGCTTCTGCACACCTGGTTCAAACGAATGGATCACGACCCGGCTTGGTCTGTTAACGACCCATTCATCTGAATCAGGTGTGCTGGAGCAGGAAACATCTAAGACGTGCAGGACAGCAGCCCTTCAGGACTGGAGTTGGAGACCCACTGCAAAAGACGGTTTGGGACCAACTTAAAGACCAGCCAGTGGCCAATCAGGGAGCAGCCAGTGGTCACGTGACCAAACAAGTCATCTCCAGCTACCATCAGATATCTTAATGTGCCAAATATCTGGAGCCATTGGGGGAAGCCCCTCATTGGAGCTACAGCCAATCAAAGAGCACGAAGAGGAGGAAACACTCCTTTCATGTTTGGACCAGATCTCAGCACAAACAGCTGCACCGCTCCGTCCGTCCTCATCTGCTGGATGTGGTTTGTCCAAGATGGATAAGAGACAAGCGCTGAGGACAAAGGAACCGCCATCAGCACTCATCCATCTGTCTCAGAGAGGATCAATAACTGATGAATCCATGCACTTTTTCTTTATTATTCAAATCATTAAACAGCTGCTTCACCTTTTAACACAAAGTTAACTTGAGCACAGTTTCTGTCCACCTTAGCAAATACATCCAGAAACTTTTTTTTTTTGCCTGTTTTTTACGCCTGTCCTTCTTCAAATGCGAGGAGGCGAGGATGAAATTGAGCTGCCGGAAGACATTTGGAGACTCCTCTGTCCACTCACCTCCCCCACTCATCCCTCTCCTTCCTTTATCTCGCTTTCTGTTCGCTGCCCTTCCTTTGTAGTTTGCAGACCTCGACTTTCCTCTGTTTCCCTGCAGCGAGCTTTAATAAGACGTGATGATACAGACATATTTTGGCTGAAGTCGTGTTTGCTCACTTGGCCTCATTATTGCAGAGCCTTCATCTTCCTCTTCTTTGTCCTCCTCGCCCTCTCCTCGCCTCGCCAGCGCTCCCAACGACTGTGATGGCTTTTCTCATCCCTCACACTAATGAAGCTGCTGAAAGTTGAACTTTTGCATTTTGCACTGTTTTACTACAGCCAGGTTTTACTACGGCTGCAGTCTTGTAGCTCCAAGTGTTTCAGCTTAATTGCTTAAAATCCGATGTCTGCATCCCGGCAGAGAGATCACCTTGAAATCCGCCCCTTGTGTAGCTTTAAATGCAAATATTTCATGCATATGCAGTAGTTTTACTGTTTGCCTGCTGACAGAGCAAGTGTTATTCTTGAATTTCTCTTTATTTCAAACACTCCAGGATGAGAACAGTGCTCTTCTAGATCGTTATAACTCTGGACTGTGATTGCTCATTCAGGCTGAAATCTCAGAGAAGATGTGCCTTTCATCATCCCTTTCATCCGGAGACAGTAGCTGGACTGGTTTGACTGACTGACACATTAGCACCCAGAAAAAGAGCCTCAATGAAACGAATGCAGGTCCAGACTTTCTCTGTAGTCGAGCGATTCAAAGCATAACGATGCTCGAGGTGTTCCAGTCTGGATTTAAAGTATTTCATAGCACAGAAAATACACCTTTAAGAGTTTTTAATGGCCTTTTAAACATCACTGGTTCTGGGGAATTTACTCTTCTTATGCTTTTGCATCTTCCAGTTGTATTTGATCACGTTATTCTGTTCTCATCTGGAACAATGTGTACCGTGGGTGTTATGGGTACGGCTCTGAAGTGGGTTTAGGGTCAGCTTTTGGAGCTCTAATTCACCCTCTTCTTTGTGGAGCTCCCCAGGGTTCTATCCTTGGCCCACTCCTTTTATTTACTTCTCAGATCCACTTTCAGGCAACATGGTGCTGGTTTTCGGTCTGAAAACCAGCACCATGTAGAGATCAGGATATTATTAACCAGAAATCAGGATCTGATTAACCTGAAACCCAGAAAAGCACTCGGTGAGAGCAGACCTCCGCCAAGTGCAACAATTCCCCCATATAGCAATTTACAGATCCACGTCCTGGATCAGATCCGGATCAGCCTTTGAATTTGATAGAGGTTCCCATTATCAATCCTTGAGTCAAATTTCACAAGTTTTGGGCAATAATTAACGGAGATGTTGAGAAACCAAATTATCCGTCCCATTGACTGCAATGTTATAGAAAATTTGAACGTGATCCAGAATCCAAGATTTCTTCTGGATCACACCCAAAATGAAATCAGTTCTTCCTTTTCACATTTCTGACAACTCCTGAAAATTTCATCAAAATCCATCCATAACTTTTTGAGTTATCTTGAACACAGACAGACAGACAGATAAACGCTGGCAGAAACCGAACCTCCTTGATGGAGGTAAAAATTAACCTGAGATCAGGATCCGATTAACGCACAATCAGGATCTAATTAACCTCAGATCAGGATATCTGACCTGAGATCAGGATCTAATTAACATACAGTCAGAATCTAATTAATCTGAAATCAGGATCTTACTAACCTGAGATCAGGCTCTAATTAACCTAATTTAAAAGGGAATGTGGTAGTTCTTTAAAAGCGCAACTGGAACTATTTAAAGAAAAAGCTCAAATGGTGTTAAGTTTCCTAAAATGTAAGGAAAGTAAAAGTGAGGTCATGTTTTACACCCAAAGGAGCCTTGAATGCCTCACAGATAGAGCTGGGGCCCCTGGTACCATCCTGAACCTTTGCAACCAACCGCAGATTTAAAAATCAACCGTGGTTTTAATTTGGATAAATGGATCATTTTCGTTGCCAAAGCAGGCTGTTTTCAGCTCGGGCTTCTCTCTCAGGACAAACTTCTATCACCTGGTCCACCGTGGCGCTGATGGTCTCCTGGTGCAGGTCTGACGTCTGGCTTTATGTTTCTGCCTTAAACTCAAAGCGCCGATAAAAGACTCGACGGTTCTGCACATCTTTGATGTTAAACAGAGGACGGCGCCTCAGCTGCAAAAGCAGAACAAGACCTGAACACTGGAAATCCGTCATCGGAGAGCTTCTTCAGGTTTATTGACGGGAACCCTTTGCTTTAAAACTGATTATGTTTCATTGAGATGAAAGTTATCTGATCTGAGTTTGGCCTTTAAAAAGCTGCCAGTGCTGCCGTGGATTTCTAATTTATTTTCTTCATAACTCAGAAATAGAATTACGTCTAATAAGCAGGTTAAGACATTATTATTTCCCAGCCTGCTTCATCTCTGTGACATGATAGAGTGGGTGTGTTTTCCAGAGAGGTGGGGGGGGGGGGGGGGGGGGGGGGGGGGCAGCTGTTGCAGCTCCGTGGTCAAACAGCTTCAGTTTAATTCCTCCATTAACGGAAAACTCACAGTTTTAATCATGTTGCTTCCATTTTTTCATGTTTTTATAAAATGATCCAAAAGTGTAATTCTGCCAGCTTTGCTTGAAAAACCTGAAAGAAATCTTTTACTTCACTGTGCCATTATTTATGAAACAAAAAGGGATAAAATAAAATAAAATGCGAAGTAAAAAAAAAACTAGAAATAGCCAACTGCTGGACGACTTCCTCCCGCTCGCTCTGAGTTTGGACGCTTGGGCTGATCTGAGCAGAAACATCTCACAGCCACTGTGAAGCACGGTGGTGGAGGCGTCATGGTCTGGGGTCATGCTGCAGCCACAGGACCTGGACAGTAACAGTTACTGGCTCTCGTTCATGAAACAAGAGGACAGATTTGTGCCTGAACTGTGAGCAGAGTGAAATTTACTGACTGATGAAAACGTTAGCAGTTCGCCTCTGAGCGCGTCCAGAGCTGCTGCGCTAGTAAATGTTTCTGTCTCAGACCTTACAACACTGATGTCTGATATGAACCGTCATTCTCACGATGTACTTTTAAACCCTGTTTTAAATAGAGAATACATTAGAAATATAACGCATATATTCTCATCGATGGGCATCTTGTACATTTAATAGGGCTGGGCAAGTTAACGCGTTATTATCACGTAAACGCATTAATTTATTAACGCCGACATTCATTTTAACGCGTGTTAACGCATGTTGCTCACGTGCTTTTGTTTTGAAAAGTCTGTTTACTGGCTGCTGCGGAACCGGAAAATAATTGGCTGGTAAACATGCGGCAAAGCTTAAGCAGACATGGAAAACGGTAAAAATCAGTGAACTTTACAGTTCGGATAGCAACTCAGGTAGCAATATTAACAATATTAACAATTCTGTCTGAAAAAAAAACTTTCAAGGCAA
>JAGFBZ010002536.1:0-35000 GCA_018398805.1 Hirundichthys speculiger | reverse complement strand
TCGGGAAAGCTAAGCTAAGTAGCCCTAAACTGCTACCCGTGTCAACCACCACCACTGGATCCGGGCTGCAGCGTCACGGAGCCGGGACGGGAGCCCCCGACGTAGCGGCGGCGGCATGCTGCCCCCGTCCAGCTGTATACACGCCGGATGGGTCAGCTGACCTGGCAGGGGCCGTCTGGTGACCTGGTGGGGCCCAGCA
This sequence comes from Hirundichthys speculiger, assembly GCA_018398805.1. Lineage (NCBI taxonomy): Eukaryota > Metazoa > Chordata > Actinopteri > Beloniformes > Exocoetidae > Hirundichthys > Hirundichthys speculiger. The sequence continues at coordinate 34,801 of JAGFBZ010002536.1, read as the reverse complement.
CCGCCGGGGGAGACGACAACTAGTACACCAGATTTTTCCTGGTGTACTGAAACTTGAATTTCCCCCTTGGGCGATTAATAAAGTATTTTTGAATTTTGAATTTTGATATAAATGTTACGAAACTATCTTACTTTCTTCGTTATTTATATTTATATTATCTTGTTCTTCTACGTTTTCTTCTCCTTTTTCTTCGTCCTCGTCCTTTTCTTGACAGACTGGACGTTGCTATAGCGTAAGGCTGCCCCCCACTGTCTGAAAGTGTAACTGTACTCAGGGGGTGTCCCATTTCTAAGTCACAAGATAATCCGACACTTACTTTGGAGGGTTTAGATTGAGGGTTAAGGGAGGAACTGGAACTGGCCCACACACTCACCAGCCACTTTATTAGGTCCACCTGTCCAACTGCTCGTTAACAGAAATTTCTAATCAGCCAATCACATGGCAGGAACTAATTTATTCATGTAGACATGATCAAGATGATCTGCTGCAGCTCAAACCAGCATCAGAACGCAGAAGAAAGGTGATTTAAGTGACTTTGAATGTGTCAGACTGGTCCGAGAAACTGCTGGTCTACTGGGATCTTCTCCAGAACCATCTCCAGGGTTTACAGAGAATGGTCCAGAAAGAGAAGATATCCAGAGAGCTGCAGTTCTGTGGGAACAAATGCCTTGCTGAACCCAGTTGAGTTCCAGAATCTCCTGTTCTGCTCCGGAACCTGAACCCAGTCAAGTTCCAGAACCTCCTCATGTTCTGGAACGTGAACCCAGTCGAGTTCCGGAACCTCCTCATGTTCTGGAACGTGAACCCAGTCGAGTTCCGGAACCTGAACCCAGTCAAGTTCTGTTGAACCCTGTTGACCAGTCGAGTTCCGGAACCTGAACCCAGAGTTCCGGAATCTCCTCTGTTCTGGAACCTGAACCAGTCAGTTCCGGACCTCCTCATGTTCTGGGAACCCATCGAGTTCCGGAACCTGAACCCAGTCAAGTTCTGGAACCTCCTTTTCTGTTTCCGGGACCTGAACCTGGTCGAGTTCCGGAACCTGAACCCAGTCAAGTTCTGGAATCTCCTTTTCTGTTCTGGAACCTGAACCCAGTCGAGTTCCAGAACCTCCTCGTGTTTCCAGAACCTGAACCAGTCAAGTTCGGAATCTCCTTTCTGTTCTGGAACCTAACCAAGTCGAGTTGGATCTCTTTTCTGTTCCGGAACCTGAACCCAGTCGAGTTCCAGGACCTCTCGTGTTCCAGAAACTGAACCCAGTCAAGTTCGGAAAGTTCTGGAACGTGAACCCAGTTCCGGAACCTGAACCCAGTCAAGTTCGGAACCTCCTTTTCTGTTTCTGAACCCTGAGTTCCGGAACCTGAAACCCAGTCGAGTTCCGGTGGAACCTGAACCTCATGTTCTCGAGTTCCGGAACCTGAACCAGTCCGGAACTGAACCCAGTCGAGTTCCGGTACCTCCTCATGTTCTGGAACGTGAACCCAGTCGAGTTCCGGAACCTGAACCCAGTCAAGTTCTGGAACCTCCTTTTCTGTTCCGGGACCTGAACCTGGTCGAGTTCCGGAACCTGAACCCAGTCAAGTTCTGGAATCTCCTTTTCTGTTCTGGAACGTGAACCCAGTCGAGTTCCGGAACCTGAACCCAGTCGAGTTCCGGTACCTCCTCATGTTCTGGAACGTGAACCCAGTCGAGTTCCGGAACCTGAACCCAGTCAAGTTCCGGAATCTCCTTTTCTGTTCTGGAACCTGAACCCAGTCAAGTTCCGGTACCTCCTCATGTTCTGGAACGTGAACCCAGTCGAGTTCCGGAACCTGAACCCAGTCAAGTTCTGGAACCTCCTTTTCTGTTCCGGGACCTGAACCTGGTCGAGTTCCGGAACCTGAACCCAGTCAAGTTCTGGAATCTCCTTTTCTGTTCTGGAACCTGAACCCAGTCGAGTTCCAGAACCTCCTCGTGTTCCAGAACCTGAACCCAGTCGAGTTCCAGGACCTCCTCGTGTTCCAGAACCTGAACCCAGTCAAGTTCCGGAACCTCCTCGTGTTCTGGAACCTGAACCCAGTCGAGTTCTGGAATCTCCTTTTCCCGAGGAAGCAGGTTTCTTGTCTTTTATTTCCACTGTTAACATCTCATGAACAACAGATTCAGAACCGATCCTAAACAGTCTTGATTGTTCTCAGCTGAAACTGGGCCGTCTGGGGGATTATCGTTTGCTCTTCGGTGATGTCATTAAGAGTTTTCATTTCATCGTCCGTGCTGACTGGAGGGAAACTGTGGCGTATTTTTATTTATTTATTTTTTTAATTCGGCGTCGTTAAGCTGGACCGCGTCACGTACCTGCAGGGCTCAGCTCTGAGGGGGGGTTTAGGGTTGTCGCGCTCACTCTCGCTTTTTCAGCAGGTTGCAGGAAAATGTTGAGGTCAGAGAAAAATTTAGGATTTCATCACGGCGGTGAGAGCTGTAACCATGGTAACAGGCATCAAAGATGACGACAAGTGGCAGTGCAGGCATTTATGGACACACAAACACACACAGAACAAAACTGCACCAAGCTCTCGGAGTCTGGATTTAGCGCACTATATTTACTTTCACTCTTTGAGCGATGAGCAAAAATACAAAACTCCCACCATGCATTTTGGTGAGAAACATCCCATAATGCAGCTTAAAACTATATCACACAATGTGACTCGCTAGTGTTGGCTAAAGCAGAAAAATTGCTCCCAGAATCAGAACCTGCTGCTGACGACTTTCTACGTTCTACCAGCAGCTCCGTCTTTACGCCGTTGAGGTCCAATCAACAGCCAGTCTGCAACTGCCGCCATGTGGGCGGGGCTCAAATGGCTTAAAAAACGGTTTGATGCCAGCTTTTTTGATATCTGCGTGACGTCACGCACCATGTGATCGGCCGTGGTTATACTTCCTGTTTTAGCTGAGGGTGCAAACAAACTTGCATTCAGGTGTTTTTCACTCACAGTTCCTTCAGTTATTTCCATTTTAGCGTCTTTATTGTATCTTAACTTAGTTTGGCAATCGTCACTGGCGCCTGCCGTGGCGAGCATTGCTAACCAACAAGCTTTAGCGAGCTTAGTGACCAGGATCTGGTCGCCCGGCGTGTGAAGGGACGAACTTATAAAGCCCGACTCCCGAACAATTGACCTTTCTGTAAGCACCGCCCCCTCCCTAGTTACTGTTGCTAGGTCAGACATTCTCGCTGCTCCTCCATTAAGGACAATGTTATTTTGCCATTTTTCCGATGCCTATCATCCGTATTTACATTAACTAGAATAACGCCGTGGTGAAATATTGCTGCTGGGGACCTGGGGACCTGGGGATAAAACAAACGGTAGAAATCTGCAGGCTTTGGTTCAGTTATGTGTCCGTCCACACAATCAACTGAACGTGGGGAAAGTTACAAAACACACCTACATTTACTCCAAGGTAAGTTTACTTTGTTTATTAGATGATTGATTTAACCACCGTTTAGTAAAAGTAATAATATGATTTAGCAGCAGGGAGGGTGAGGAGTGAAAACATCTCTCCGTTAGCATTCCGGCTAGTTAGCTAGCCACCTATAAGCCTGCCTCGTTGTCTACAAATATATATGGCCCTGGATATTTATTTTGTTAGGTATAAGGTGAGGCTAGTGATGTTAACCTCACTTTATCAATTATATTAATACAGTGCTGCGACTGTCTCATGTTAGCATAGCTCTGGTGTGGGACAGACCAGAGCTAATGCTAACAGAGAACTCATCACCCTCTTTGCCGCTAAATCATATTACTTTTCAAAGTTAGTGTTATGCCTTAGTTTCACCAATGTGATGAAGAGCTGGTCTATGTGAGGTAGACTGCACTTGTGTTTTTGATTTGCTGCATAGAAATGAATTCAGGAAACCAAACAGGCTCAGTAGCCTCGCTAGGAATCATATAAAATGACAAATGTGACCGGCGAGCAACATTGTTGGTGTGGTTGAACACACAACAGTTCTTCACAATCTTTCTCTCTATCGTAAACTGCACACATTTTTTTAGATATCACCAGAAAAATATGACGAAATCAGACAGAAGAGGCACACGTAAAATGCAGCGGCTTCGCTAGCAATAGTGAGCGTTTGTTTTCCCCCTTGGCCTGGTTGCTATGGCCTGCGCATGCCCGGATGTGTTCAGCGGTTTCTACACCTACAGTTAGCACACATCTGCGTGCAGCAGCAGTGTGTCTGTGTGTGCACGTGCGTGCATGTGTGTGTGTGTGCGTGCAGCCGGGCGTCCAAGCGTCCCTGTCAGCCGGCTGCCACGGAGCGGCGACGGCGCTCACCGATAATTACAGGAGGGGGGGGCAGAAAGAGAGACTTCCTGCAGACAGCCGGATAACTCCAACCCTCAGCTGCAGCCTGCAGCGCCCACATGCTAACCTGAGGTCACATGCTTGGCAGAAAACTAATTTCTACAGCCTTTTTTTTTTTTTATTATTCCTGGATAATGAAACGCCACCGTTGGATCACTGCGCAGAGCTCAGCGTTTTTAATGAGATCGGGTCATTTCAGAGGAACCTGCGGTAATTAACGGTTTTATCTCGTCATCAGTTTCAGTCTGTGCGCGAGGCTCAAAGTTGACGCGCACAGCCGAGAGAAAAGAAGCGCATGAGCCCCCTGAAAAAGTGCTAGTTTTCTGTATTAATTTGCCATGAAGTAGTGCTGGGCAATATGGCGATACATATCGTTTCTAACCTAATTTTATCAATTATTACAGCAAATATGTAATTAAATAACCTGCAATGATAAATTTGATAGAATCATATCTACTTCTACAAAGTAGCCTTTTATGTTTGCACTTTTATTCATGGTTAATGCCTTAAACAGAGTTCTCTTCAACCCTGATGTTTACTTTAAACACTTTATATTGGTTTGCAAACTTTGCACTACAAGGTTACAGATTTCAGAAAGTTGAAAAATAATTTGTGTTTATTTTTTATAGCTGAACTTCAGTGTAAAAATGTGTTTTTCCTCTCAGAAACTGTTGTGCACTTTAAAAAAAATGTGAAAGCTACTGTACCTCTGTACCTACCTGTTTTTGCTGCACTAAAATGTATGTTTGTGACAGTTCAGCTAAATGTCCTTTCAAAATAAAGTTGAAAAGTAAGCAATGAAATTTTTGTCAAACTTTTCAGAGAATAACTGAAAACATACTTTATTATGGTATATCGTGATATATATCGTTATCGTGATATAAAATAGTCCTTATCGTGATATATGATTTTTTCCATATCGCCCAGCACTACCATGAAGTGGGATCCGATCACAGCAACGGACAAACGCAGCGTGCTTGGAGGCTGCTGAAGACGCGGTAAACGTTCACGGTGCTCGGTGAAAGTGGGAGGAGTCTTTTGGGCCGGGACGGACTGGGAGTTAAAAAACAGCCCTGGACTTTACCCCCCTAAGTAGGCCCACCAATAACCGGGCTCATTACATCTTTAGCCTTTTGGGTCTATTCTGTGTCAGAATTAACCTGCCTGACACATTTTATAGTTTTAATATTACGCTATGGTGACCCAAAAAACCCCCAAAAAATGACACCCTACCGGCCTCTTGTTGATACTGCAAAAATACTCAGATAGTCAAAGATGACAAAGTAGCTTCCCTTGTCTGTTTGAGATGAAAATGTTCTGATCTGTAAACCAAAATAACACCACCAGTGACATGTGACTCCATCAGAATCAGATTTACACATTTATGAACCCAGCCAGGGCCGTCGGACAGGGGGTAAAAGTTACACAGCCTTGGGGGGGCCCATGGCAGAGGGGGGCCCACGGGAAGCTAAGGGGGAAAAAATTATAAATTGAATATATTAGTTAATACCAAAACTAAATTTCATGACAGATATTGATCGTAATGCAAACTTGGTGGGCCCTATATAAATGGCATATTGTTGTAATCCAAAAACCTTAAGTCTGTTGTGACAGACTTAATCTGTGTGTGAACACCCCTTGGAATATGCCCAAAATCGTTAAGTCCAAAAACAGTTGTTTCTCACCGTGAGGCGCAGCTTGATTACTATTAGCGTATCTGGATGGAGAGATAATGTTGCAACCTCCAAGAAAATATAATCTGGCTCTCAGAAACGTAAAGAGAAGAAAACAAAATGAGGGGAGTCAGCTGCTTACAGACTTCTTCTCAAAGAAAGGTGAGTACAATTGTAACAAACGTTAAACTTTAAACACACAAGATGAATCCCATTGTCAACTGCCGTAAGCTCCGCTATCATTGCTAAACGGACATAAACAGCCCTAAAGCAAGATCGGATAATAGACTACCCTTTCAAATGGTCTTGTTATTAAAATAAGGGAATATAAAGTCGGCTAATATTGCAGAAAATAACAGCAAGCAGGTGGTCAGGTGATCGGTTGGTGTTGGTGGTGGTGATGGGGGGGGTGGGGGGGGCACCAGAACTCCTTTGCAGGGCCCAGAATTTGGTGCTACGGCCCTGAACCCAGCAGAGGAGATTATTCACCATCTGGTCAGCAGGTTATGTTTTATATGTCATAGAATCTTTTTTTAAAGATTTTCTAGTGGCCTTTATTGGATCGAGTGAAAGCGATGGCAAAAAAGGGACAAAACTACATATTGCAACACTGGAAATTGAACCCCCAAACCACTGTATGAGGGTCCACCCATCAAACCACTAGACCAGTGATTCCCAAAGTGTGGGCCGCGGCCCCCTAGTGGGCCGTCGTGGTACTGCAGGTGGGCCGTGAAAGGTCATTAAAATTAAACAAATATGTTTTAAATCCTCTATCTTTTTAAAATATGTTTTTAATTACTGTAAAATATTAATGACATGATTTAAAAACATTAAGAAGTAACAAAACAAACCAGTTAGGTGTTATTCTACCGTCATCTTAACTTAATATGACAAGTGTCACCTTATTTGTTGACCCCTTACATTAATATTAGAACATGGTTCCTGGTCCTGTATGTTGATCACAGTTGTGATTAAAGGTTCTGGTGGGCCACGGAGATTTTTTGCATTTCAAATTGGGCCTTGGTGTTCTGAAGTTTGGGAATGGCTGCACTAGACTATCAAGCAAATACTGAGACCCTGACATTATACTGATTTTTAAAATTAATTTGTTCCATGCAGCGCTGCTGTGATTAGTTAGGGAACCATTCAACCAATCATCCTTCAAACAGCATTTGTAGCTTATTCCACAGACATTGCACCACCACGCACCACGAAAGAGAAGAAAAAGATAAATAGTGACTAAATGGGAAAAACGTCTCCTCCTCAAACTTACTTGTCTTTCTTTAGTTTTAATTTTTCCCATCCACCTTTCTCCCTGTTGACAGACACTAACTTTAGTCTGCTTTGTTGGTTTTTAGGCCTATATCTGATAAATGATCTTCTTAGCGCCCCCTGCTGTTTGTAGATAGACTGAAAATATTTGGTTATTGAACAGGACCGACGGCCGTAGACCAGACGGCCGTTCCGGACTTATCCAGAATCCACAGATGACGAGTCCGCCCCTGCCTTTGGGCTTCACAGCTGGCAGCCGTGACCTCAGCGAGCTCTTCCAGCACCTCTGGATCACGGCTGTAAGATGTCCAGGAGGAGGTTTGGACCGTTCCTTTTCCCAGAGCTGCTTCAGCTCGAAGACGTCTGCAGGGTGTCTCGAGGTCATTCAACGGCATCTCGGCGAGGTTGAGGTCCGAGCGCTGACCGGACCGCTCCGGTTAACTTCCGTGTTCGGGCTCATTGATCTGCTGCAGCTTCAGCCCTGAGATGAGGAGCATGTGTTTACATCATATTCCAGTTTTAATCTTCACAGTCATTTATATCTCTTTTTATCTTTTATCTGTTTGATTTTTCGGGCACTTTGTCGGTTTTGAATCAGTTCACGGTCGCTGCGTCCCTTTTGTCATGTTCTGTGTTTCTTTTTCATCTTTTCCTTAATTCTGATCAACGTGTCGGTAAAATGTTGCATCTTTTGTGAGACATTTTCATCATTTGCGGTCCTTTCACGTCTCTGACTTCGGTTTTGCATCGGTTTGCCGTCGTCCTGAGTCTCTGTGGTCGTTTGTTTCATCTCTCCGTCGCTTCGTAGCGACTCGTGTCTGCTGGTGGTTGGTGTTGGACCCTCGGTGTCTCAGGTGTGGGACGGTGTCCTCTTTCCTTTTGAGGACAGAGACGTAGAGGTGATCTCGTCCTCCAGATGTCTCTCCTGCTACAGATGCTCTGTCCGCTCAGATCAGCTGATAAAATGAGCTCTGACGTTTCCCGGCCGATCGTTTGTATCTCTGACACTGAGTGGAGGCGCCTCACCGATCCACAAACCAAGACTCTCATTTAGACCTTCTGTTTTCCTTCCTGCTGGCGTTTCAGTGTAATAAAATCCTCTCAGCCGTCGATTCATCACCGCCGACAGCAAGCGCACACACACACGCTACACGCGTGCACACGCCTCTCGCTAATGGCGGCCTCAGGCTGATCCCTTCTTTCTGCTTGACAGCTCCTCTTACTTACAGCGTCTTCCTGAGCAGCTAATCAATAACACTGAAAGGAAGTTTTGTTTTTGGATGTTAACACGTGCTGCGGCCCGTCTGTTTCGCTGCGGCCCGTCTGGTTAGCTGCGGCCCGTCTGGTTCGCTGCGGAGCATCTGGTCCGCTGCGGCCCGTCTGGTTAGCTGCGGCCCGTCTGGTTCGCTGCGGCCCGTCTGGTCCGCTGCGGTGCATCTGGTTCGCTGCGGCCCGTCCGGTTCGCTGCGGCGCGTCCGGTTCGCTGCGGCCCTCTGGTCCGCTGCGGCTTGTCCAGTTCGCTGCGGCCCGTCCGGTTCACTGCAGCGTGTCTGGTCCCCTGCGGCCCGTCCAGTTCGCTGCGGACCGTCTGGTTCGCTGCGGCCCATCCGGTTCCCTGCGGCCCGTCCGGTTCACTGCAGCGTGTCTGGTCCCCTGCGGCCCGTCCAGTTCGCTGCGGACCGTCTGGTTCGCTGCGGCTCGTCCGGTTCGCTGCGGCCCGTTCGGTTCCCTGCGGCCCGTCTGGTTCGCTGCGGCTCCTCTGGTCCACTGCGGCGCGTCCAGTTCGCTGCGGCGCGTCCGGTTCGCTGCGGCCCTCTGGTCCGCTGCGGCTTGTCCAGTTCGCTGCGGCCCGTCCGGTTCACTGCAGCGTGTCTGGTCCCCTGCGGCCCGTCCAGTTCGCTGCGGACCGTCTGGTTCGCTGCGGCCCATCCGGTTCCCTGCGGCCCGTCCGGTTCGCTGCAGCCCGTCAGGTTCACTGCGGCTCGTCCGGTTCGCTGCGGCCCGTTCGGTTCCCTGCGGCCCGTCTGGTTCGCTGCGGCTCCTCTGGTCCACTGCGGCGCGTCCAGTTCGCTGCGGCGCGTCCGGTTCGCTGCGGCCCTCTGGTCCGCTGCGGCTTGTCCAGTTCGCTGCGGCCCGTCCGGTTCACTGCAGCGTGTCTGGTCCCCTGCGGCCCGTCCAGTTCGCTGCGGACCGTCTGGTTCGCTGCGGCCCATCCGGTTCCCTGCGGCCCGTCCGGTTCGCTGCAGCCCGTCAGGTTCACTGCGGCTCGTCCGGTTCGCTGCGGCCCGTTCGGTTCCCTGCGGCCCGTCTGGTTCGCTGCGGCTCCTCTGGTCCACTGCGGCGCGTCCAGTTCGCTGCGGCTCCTCTGGTTCGCTGCGGCCTGTCCGGTTCACTGTGGCCCATCCGGTTCGCTGCGGCCCGTTCGGTTCCCTGCGGCCCGTCTGGTTCGTTGCGGCTCCTCTGCTCCGCTGCGGCATGTCCGGTTCGCTGCGGCCCATCTGAATTACTGCGGCCCGTTCGGTTCCCTGCGGCCCGTCTGGTTCGCTGCGGCACATCCGGTTCGCTGCGGCTCCTCTGATCCGCTGCGGCACGTCCGGTTCGCTTCGGCCCATCTGAATTACTGCGGCCCGTCCGGTTCGCTGCGGCCCGACCGGTTCCCTGTGGCCCGTCCGGTTACCTGCGGCGCGTCCGGTTACCTGCGGCCCGTCCGGTTCCCTGTGGCCCGTCCGGTTACCTGCGGCCCATACAGTTCGCTGCAGCCCGTCTGGTTCTGCAGCGCCGCTGAAACCCCCTCTGCTCCTGCAGATGGGTCCACAAGTGTTTGGACAAGGACAGTTTTTTAATGATTCTGTGCACCACAAAAATGGATTTGGAAATGAGCAGTCCAGATGTGATTGAGGTGTAGAGGGGTCACAAACATTCATCGCAGCCGTTAGAAGCAGAGTTCCTCCGTCTTCTGTGACTCTAAAGTTCATCATACAACCGTCATGTTTAATCGCTGGATGAAGCTCGTTTGCGGTCAGTGGCTGCCTGGAGGCTGGAGGCTGGACATCACCAGATGCTTCCTCCCTGGAGATGCTCGTTTGTGAGTCTCTCTGCCCTCAGTTTGGTCTTCAGGGACGGGAATAACACGCTCCATTTGGGTTGAGATCAGGCCACTCATCCGTTCGAAGGTCTCGTGTTGCTCTTCGCTCTACGTTTGTGGTCGTTGCTCATCTGCGCCGTGACGCTCAGTATCGTAGCATCTGTCTGGATGTGAGCAGGGAGCACAGACCTTTACATGTCAGAAACTTCGGTCAGCACCAAGCCCGTACCATGATACTGCCTCTACCGTGTTCAACACATACTGCGCAGGGCATCAAATGGCGACTAACTGGTCGCCAAATGTGACCAAAATTTGACCATGTGGCCAGTGGCAAGGGCCGCAAAATCCACCATCAATTTAGAAAAAAATCCTCTTCGTCTATGACTTCTGCACATTTGTCAAGTGTCACCAAACATCTAATTATTTCAGAAACAAAGTTTATTCGGCAAAAAGTGGCCATGTTTTGGGTGCACATCGTTCGCTGGAAGTCATAACTACACATGCGCCTAAAGCAGCGATTGACAGGTGGACAAAACTGAAGATGGACGAATGCAAAAATCTATCACTGAATCTACTTCACAGCAAAATGGATCGTTTTGATTAGGGGTGCACGATAACTATCAGGCCGATAACAGGAAATTATGATGTCATCCCGATAACTCCGATATCATGACGAATATATATAACATATATATTTCTGTCAACACAGCAGTGCCTCGCTCCCTCCCTTGAATGACGGCAGTAAATGTTATGTTCAAGTGACGTCGGCATAATCAGAAAAACGATTACTCAATAAGGAAAATCAATACCCCCCCCATGCCAGAAAACAACTCATTAACTCGGTCATAATTTTGTGATAACCATGTGAACCCTGGTTGGATAAAGATTCAGAATTGGACACATAGTTTGACAGATAAAATGGATAAAATAATTGCCATTTGTAGTGGTGTAGTATACGGGCAGTTCTAATTAGTTTTGACAAATAATTGCTCGTAGCAACATTAAAAAAGAATTAAATAAAAGAACTTAAAATGAACTATTTAGTTCATTTTTTGAAATGGTGAACTGAACTAGTTCATTTTAGTATGTGAACTATGAACTGAACTAGTTCATTCACTAGTTCAATTGCTTTTTATGAATGAGAATTCCAAATTGTGTTTGCATTGTTGCTATGGTGATCTGAGTTCATATTTTGGCTGTTGAAAATTCAAATGTAGTATTGACAGTACAAGTAAGTCTGTTTCAAGTCTGTGTAACGTGCTGGGAGCGTCCATGATGATGTCAGCAGTCTACGGGGGCGTATGGGGCGACAACAAACACTGGCGACCAAAATTGCTAGCTGGCTACAAACTTCAAAAACCTGCTAGCCAGGGGCTACTTGGTAACTTCATCATGAACGGCTCCCTTCCTGCTGCTGATACTTTTACTGTTTAGATGTTTTCTGTTTTTTTGCCTCTTCCTTCATGAAGGTCACCGGCGGTTTTCACCTGGTTGGAAAAGCCCAGCTGGTCTCCTGACGTCAACTCCAGACCTTTTATCTGCTTCGTTTGTCTTGAAGTAACGAGAGGATGGTCAAACATCTGAATTCCTCTGAGCCCCTGAGGATGGAGGTACTTTGATTTAGATTTTTAGTGTCTGAATTGTATCGTGAAGTCACGCTGTTTCAGGTTTGTGTGCAGGTCGCAGGGAAACGCCTCCCTCCACATGTTTTCAGCCTCCCTCTCTGTCACACATGCAGCTTTGTGAAGTGAACGTTTGGGGGGTTTACAGCCGAACGGCAGCAGCTGAGAGGCGGTGGAGGATTAACCCCAGAGGAGAGCCTGACGTGACATCGATTCCCAGGTGGAGCAGATTCATTTCGCCTCCTTCAGGGTGATTAGGCAGCTGACAGCCGGCGACAACAGTTTAGGAGCTCAAACGCGATTCTGTGCGTTAAAAATACTTTTAAGGTTTAGTCTTGCATCCGTGTCTGCATGTACGGCGGTGAGAGCTGTTCTCAGGTGTGTGCGTGTGCGTTGTGTTAACCCTTTAAGTGCCAAAGTCGCAATATTGCGACAAGCAGCATTGCTGAATAAAACGTGCTGTATCTATAAATGTGATGCCGAATCTTGTTACTACTTTTCACCAGTAGATGGCGGACATGTGTGCCTGTAATCTGAGAACCATTTTTGGAGGTGGCGCTTTTCAAAGTTTTAGCGTGAAATGAGTTTCTCCGGCACAGAGACGTGCGGCGCAGCAGTGGTAGCAGTGCTGAGCGTCGCGAGAGACGAGCTAAAGAGTGTTTTTTTCATTTACTCACGATGCTGAGAGGCCGGTTTACCGTCCACGAAGTACTTTGTCAGGTTCTGGCTAACTCTGATTCAGAGGACGAAGATATTCAGTTGTACCAGTGAAGCAGAAAGTGATGGTAGTAGTGACGACGAGTCCGCGTGCCAGAGTCCACAATCAGCACATCCTATATCGGATGCTTCACCTCAGTGTGACCGGGGTGGAAGCATTCAGCGATCACTAGGGATGCACAATAACCGATACCGATAACCGATAACTTTCAGCTCCTAAAGGCCGATACCGATAACCGATAACACGCACATATACCTAAGATCATTACATCAATACTATGAACAAAATGAACAGATATAATTATTTCCAATGAAAAACTAGCCTCTCAAACATTTTCGTAAATCTATCAAACAAACCTATTTGATATCTCACATTAACTTAAATAAGGTTCATTACTGACTGATATAAAAAATAAAGGCTCCTTGAACTGATGGAAATACATGCAGCAGAACTACTAACTGAAAAAGATTAACATTTAAAGGATTTTGACTTGTGGTTCAATTTAAATTAATACCTTTAATTAAAGTAAATGAGGTTCAGTAGTTTTTATTTTTTTAATATTGTGGAAGCTTTAGATGAGAGAGATGACGGAGAGGAGAGGGGAGGGGAGGAGAGACTCCTTCTGGCTTGCGCACGTTAGCATTAGCTTCCGTTAGCTCACGTTAGCGCGATTTCAAAACTCAATGGAAGCGATTGTTATGTTGTAGGTGGCTGATCAGGTTTTACGTATTAAAGCTTGTGCTTCCCTCCTCGTAGAATTCACTTGGAGGATTCATCACAAATAACCACCAAACTATCTTCTTCTGAAACTTTAACGAAGTTCCACGCTGCCATGTTTGTTGTGATCAGCGCTGTGCTGCAGGCTGCATTCAAGGTGTAACGTAAATTCTGACGTTCACTCGTTTGCTCGTCGTTCTTTCAGCCTAGATTTAGCCTTTTCTTTTTGTATGTGTAACATGTGGGAAAATACTGCGAATATCAATTCAAGTCAGCAACTACTAAAATTATGACCGAGTTAACGAGTTGTTTTTCTGATTATGCCGACGTCACTTGAACATAACATTCACTGCTGGTCATTCAAGGCTCAGAGGGAGCGAGGCTCTGCTGTGTTGACAGAAATATATATGTTATCGGGGCTATTCATCATGATATCGGAATGACGTCATCATTTCCTGTTATCGGCCCGATAGTTATCGTGCTCCCCTAGCGATCAACAAGTGGGTCGAGGTGTCAGGGGGTCTCATAACACCGCAAATATGGAAAAATGTAGCGGGGATGAAAACAACCGCAGTTGTCCTGGCAACATGTGATGATGATGAAGATGATGATGGTGGCGGCTGAGAGTATCAAAGTGGAGCCTAAAGTTTGATGAGCCTGTTGGTTATTGTGGAGACGATCTGACAAATTCTGAGCCCATTGATTTCATCTCTTTTCCAAATGATGAATTCTGGAGCTTCATCACCAATGAAACAAATTGAAAAGGCCACCAGTTCTTTAAAAGGGAAATATTGAAACCAAACTCCAGATTTCATGACTTTATGATGTGATTGTCCCTGAAATGAAAGCTTTCATTGTGCATGGGGCTGCAGGAAAAATCTGAAAATGAGGACTACCGGGCAGGTTTGGGCAGGTGATGTCACAATAATCAAATTAAATGACAAATCTACTTCCATTCCAAATTTTGGTTCATACTGAAGATATGTCTCATTTACAGTATGTCTTTATCTCAAACCACTTTAAAGTTATAGCCTTTTGAAATCTGGATATAAAAATTGAACATTTTCCAATATGGCCGCCACCTTGTGACGTCATAATATGCAAATTAGATGAATAATTTCATTCCCATCACAGACTTTGAGTCACACTGAACAATTTTCTCATTGACAGTATACATTTATCTCAAACTGCTTTCAAGTTAGAGCCTTTTGAAATCTTGATGTCAAAATTGTGTATTTTCTTGAAAAAACTCCGGCGCCTAAAGGGTTAAAGGACTTGAGCTGCTCGTTAATGTTTGATAGCGGGGGAGTGGTAGCTGCCGCTTCATGTATTTTTAAAGGAAAAGTTACTCAGGCGTTCTCTGTGCTTTTGTTCTGCCTTTGAGCTGTCCTACTTTAAACTTTGCTCCAACCACAGGTTGACTCCACCAGCTGTCACCAACAACAGCTTCACACCTCTGAGGCGTAAACGGAATTTACGTTCTACGGATAAAACATATCTAACACCAAATCAACACCTTGCTGCGTTAACGTCGTCGTCTCAACTCTGAAACACGCTGAAGTTTCACCGGACCTTCACGGAGCTCTGGAGTCATCTGCCTCCAGCTGCTGCAGCCGTCCTGCTCCCATCCTAACTGCTGGCTTTTTGCATCTGCAGTTGGAATAATTTGTAGCTTGAAATATAAATGAGGACAGTGATAGTGGGTTATTTGCTGGAGTTGCGTTTCCTGCACTTAGGAAACAAAAAAAAAACAAGACAGCTGACAATTAGGAGCTCGCTCATGAATGTTTCAGCAGGACACCACGGGGCGCTGCGCAAAGTTATTACTTGAGACGGGAATCTTCTCCTGGAGCAGTTTCTCTGGTTCAGAGGAGTTCATCCCACTTTTAATTAGCCGGGGAAACACCAACCATGAGGACAGAGCAACACCCAGCTGCTGTGATCCTCAGAGGATTCAGAGCTGCGCCTGGTTCCTGGACCTGGTTCCTGGACCTGGTTCCTGGACCTGGTTCCTGGACCTGGTTCCTGAAGGTGTAGCAGCACCTCTGAACTGAGGAGGCTCCTGGATGGAAGCTGAAGCTCTTTCAGCAGAAGGGAATAGAATCTGTATTGTTATCATCCATTCAGCATCCACTCAGCATCCACTCAGCATCCATTCAGCATCCATTCAGCATCCGTTCAGCATCCATTCAGCATCCACTAAGCATCCATTCAGCATCCATTCAGCATCCGTCAGCATCCGTTCAGCATCCACTCAGCATCCATTCAGCATCCGTTCAGCATCCATTCAGCATCCGTTCCGCATCCGTTCAGCATCCACTAAACATCCATTCAGCATCCACTCAGCATCCATTCAGCATCCGTTCAGCATCCATTCAGCATCCGTTCAGCATCCATTCAGCATCCATTCTGCATCCGTTCAGCATCCGTTCAGCATCCATTCAGCATCCGTTCAGCATCCATTCAGCATCCATTCAGCATCTGTTCAGCATCCATTCAGGATCCATTCAGCATCCGTTCAGCATCCATCCATTCAGCATCCATTCAGCATCCACTCAGCATCCACTCAGCATCCATCAGCATCCACTCAGCATCCATCAGCATCCACTCAGCATCCATTCAGCATCCACTCAGCATCCATTCAGCATCCACTCAGCATCCAATCAGCATCCACTCAGCATCCATTCAGCATCCACTCAGCATCCATTCAGCATCCACTCAGCATCCAATCAGCATCAACTCAGCATCCATTCAGCATCCGTTCAGGATCCATTCAGCATCCATTCAGGATCCATTCAGCATCCGTTCAGGATCCGTTCAGCGCAAACAACCGTAAGAGCAATAAAATATCTCAGGAGCATTTCTAACATCCAGTTTTTTAACATTTAGATTTAGATTTAACATTTAGATTTAGATTTAATATTTAGATTTTTATATTCAACATTTAGATGTAGATTTAACATTTAGATTCAGATTTAATATTTAGTTTTAACATTTAACATTTAGATATAGGTTTAACATTTAGATTTAGCATTTAGATTTAACATTTAGATTTAGATTTAATATTTAGATTTAACATTTAGATTTAGATTTAATATTTAGATTTAGATTTAACCTTTAGATTTAGATTTAACATTTAGATTTAGATTTATTATTTACATTTAGATTTAACATTTAGATTTAGATTTAATATTTAGATTTAACATTTAGATTTAGATTTAATATTTAGATTTAGATTTAACCTTTAGATTTAGATTTAACATTTAGATTTAGATTTATTATTTACATTTAGATTTAACGTTTAGATTTAACATTCGACATTTAGATTTAACATTTGACATTTAGATTTAGCATTTAGATTTAACATTTGACATTTAGATTTAGATTTAACATTTAGATTTAGATTTAATATTTAGATTTAACATTTGACATTTAGATTTAGATTTAACATTTAGATTTAACATTTAACATTTAGATTTAACATTTCATTTTCGTTCACATGTAACCAAATTTTAAAAAATTTATGTCTCAAATGTGTGTTAAATGAGCTAAATGTGAAGAAAATGAGCTAAATATTGAAAATATATCAGTTTGAAAACTGTAATCAAGTTTTTACATTCTGCACAAGAAATAAACAGATTTACAGCCTGTTTTGGTCTCCGTGGATAGATTTTGCAAGAGGAGTTGTGACTTTTAAGACAGTTTGGCTTGTTGTTCTGTTAACTGCAGCTTCTAACTCCTGCATCGCTGGGTTGTCCAGTCGAGCGACCGTCACCTCAGACTACCGGACCACCACCCCTGTCATGAGAGCGTCCAGGGCTTAAACCAGAACCAGCAGAGGTCCACCTAGACCCACAGACGGTTGACCTGTGGTTCGTGAGTCCCGACGGAGCTCTGCTCGTCTCCCTTAAAGCTCTGGCAGCTCTCGTTTCAGACCGGGTGTCAGGAGAACAACATGCAGCGCCACTGAGGAAAGAAACCGTGGGAAACAGCAGGACTGGGAGCCCGGAGGAACAGCAGGAATACTGCAGGAAAATAACGATGCAGCAGCTCAAAAAACACACACAAAAGATCAAAAAGAGAGTGTACGTGCTCTCACCCGTGTGTGTGTGTGTGTGTGTGCTCCTCCGGTGCACGGTGGCAGGTGTGAGTGTTTTTCTGAAGTGTGTGTGTCTATTCACATTTTTCTGATTAGTGTTGGTATAAATCATTAATCTCTACAAATGTAAATGCATTAACACGTGTGTTTGTGAGAGTGTGTACATCTGCATGTGTTTGTAACTTTACCTTGTTGCATTTTTTTTATTTTTTTTTACCTCCTCATATAAATTATTCAAGCTCCGAACCCCCTCACACACATTTGTGCAGCTGTGCGACCGTGGGCTGGTATTTTTTCAGCCTATCAGTCATAATTTGGTGGCTCCGCTGTGAATACACGCTTGGTTTGATTATATAAAACTGTTATGGTTTATTGATCAGGTCATGGATTATGAATGAAGTGTGTTTAAAGATTCAGAGAGCTGCTGGAACGCCCTCCGTTGATAAAATATTAACCTGCAATACACAATAGAAAAAAACAGGAATTTTTTAACTTGTGCAACACTGAGCTACAAGCACACGATGATGTCACGTTTGACTCTGGCCGAGGGTGTTTGCGCCTTCGCATAAATGAAAATCCTCTGCTCTTTGTGACGAAGAAAGGCTTTTCTTTCCTTTCTGCTGGCGTGATTCTTCAGGTGCTTCCTACACGCCTGCTGGGTCGACTAGTCGTTTCAGATCAGCTGTGGAAGTGAGACCTGACCGGGGGGGGGGGGGGGGGGGGGGGTTTACTATCAAGAGGTTTCAGGAAAGATAACCTTTCTGAGAGCCAGCAAGAGAAACAAGTAAATTATTGTATGAAACGGGAAACTCACGTCACCTCTGAGTAGGGGTGTGAAAAAAAAATCGATTTGGCGATATATCGCGATATAATATCGATTTTTCAGCTCCTAATATCTTTTTTTTTTTTTAAGGAAAATTCATTCACTCACTTAAATGAAGCAAATAGTTTTGACTCAATTTGTGCTCTGAATGATCAATATCATCTGATGAACATATACAGCAACTTGATTTCTCATCTCTACTTTTAATTTGTATATTAACTGGATAGAATATCGCAATATATCACGATATCGTGATAATATCGTATCGTGACCCAAGTATCATGATACATATTGTATTGCGAGGTCCTTGCCAATACTCACCCCTACCTCTGAGCTGTGAATAAAGAGCTGCCCCCCCCATTAACTCATCTGGCCTTACGTCATGGGATATATGGAGCCCCGTTTGGGTCATAATTCAATGAATAAATGAGTCTATTATTATGAAATACAGGCGTTTATCATTATGAAATATTTCCCATTATTATGATAATGGTTTCATTTTTCATAAGAATGAGCTTTTACATAATAATGGCTTTGTTTTTCGTAAGAATGATTTGTGTGTCAATCACAGCAGAGAGGGCGGAGCCATTATTGTGATTGGCTGCTCTTTCATTCAGGCATAAGCAACAGGACTGTGAATATCGATAGTGGGCGAGAGGTGCAATGTATATACTCCAGGCCAGTAGGTGGCAGAATGCACCTCAGTTTACGGTTAAAAGTTGACATCGACTAAGAAACGTAGCGCGAAATGTAAGGAAAACTTGATTTTGACGGCATGGCGACAGGAGAAAGATCCTTTTCTGACTTACTCCGAGAGGTAGCCAACAGGCTCGATGCTAGTCCCCCACCAGCTAGGAGAAGGATCAGCCAATGAGCGTGCAGGTCAACCACTGGTCCCGCCAGTGGCAAAATTTCATTATTATGTAAAAACTCATTCTTAAATAAAAAAGCCATTCTGAAATAAACTATTATGCATTAAACTAAGATTAAATAATAATGAAAATTTATTTCATAATAATTAATTTTTTTCATAATAATGGGAAATATTTCATAATAATAAACATGTATTTCATAATAATCGACTCATTTATTCATTGAATTATGACCCAAACAGGGCTCCATACATGGGACCAGAGAGGTATGGAGACGCTTTAACTGGGATCTGCAGGAGAACTGTGGACCTAGGTGATTAGGAATAAAGTACCGTGAGCCCTGAAAACCGAACCCAAGTGTCTGTAAGGGATAAGTTTTCTATTTTCTGCAAAAGGTGGGAATAAATGAGTGGATGGAGATCTTCAGCTCTCACTGGAACCAGGACCTCCAGATCTGAGACCATGGGCCTCAGTCTGAAAAGGGTAGGATGTCTTCTCCAGGTTGAAGTGAAGGGGTTTCAGTATCTCGGGGTCTTGTTCACCAGAGATGGAGAAAGGAGCAATAAACCGACAGACAGATCAGTACAGCGTCTGCTGTGGTGGTGACTCTGTACCGGTCTGTTGTGGTGAAGAGAGAGCTCAGCCAAAAGGTAAGACTCTCTGTTTCCTGGTGAATCTTTGTTCCAACCCTCACCTGTGGTCACCAACTGTAGGTAGAGACTGAAAGAATGAGATCACGAATACAAGTGGCTAAAATGAGTTACCTTAGAGATAGAAGTTCAGTCATTCTGGAGAGACTCAGAGTAGAGCTGCTGCTCCTTCACATCGAGAGGAGCCAGTTGAGGTGGTTTATCTGGTTAGGATGATCCTTGGACGCCTCCCTGGAGAGGTGTTTCGGGCAGGTCCGACTGGGAGAAGACCATGAAGCAGACCCAGGACACACTGGAGAGATTATGGGCCTGATCTTCCACCAAACCTCCTAAAGCTGCTATTAAGGGATAGCGGGTAGCGGGAGGGGCATTCCCCTGCAAAAAACGCAATCTTCCACCTCCCTAAACCCGTGATCTTACTTGCACTAACCGCTATATTATGCATATATTATGCGCTAACCGCTAACCGCTATGGAGCGTCTTTTCATCCAGATCAGAGCAGCTCTCATTCCCAGCTCGTCTGGGACTCTGCTGTAGAGCTTCCTCCTCTTCCTTCCTCCTCCTCCTCTGCACTTATATATTCATAACTAGCTCTAACTAATGTGGAGCAAATGATTTTTTTTTTTTTTTTGTAGTCCAAGAAGTTTCAACAAACTGCTCAGAAAAAGAGCCAGTGAGCTTCCAGGAAAGCATTTCTTAACTAGAAAAGCACTCAGAGAGCGCAGACCTCTGCCAAGCACAACAGTTCTCCCATAAAGCGATTTACAGATTGCGCCGACATGCAGGTTGCGCTTTCCGCAAACTCGGTATCTTGTGATCGTGGGTTGCGGGTAGCGGGTGGTCTAACCACCCGCAATCGCAAGATACATTGAGCCTACAATGCCACACCTACAATGTGAGTAAGGGAGTCTGCAACGCGGGTAGTGGCTTTAGGGAAGCGGAAGATTGCATTAGCGGTTAGCGGATGTTCCTAAACCTGCAATTTGTGGGTAGCGGGTAGCGGCTAGCGGGAGGTGTACAATCACGGCCTATATCTCTCACCTGGTCTGGGAGCACCTCAGGGTTCTCTCAGAGGAGCTGTTGGAGGCTAATTAAGCCAAGCTAATTAGGTTAACTGGCAACAGAGTATACAAAGAGCATTTAGAGAGGCAGGAAGTAACGATCAACCGAGGTTCACCCAGCTGAGAAAAAGATGTTGCTTAGTGTGACACTGAGGAGGTTGAGCGATGGCCGCTCGTGACCTTTGGCCTCTGGGCAGCACCACATTAAGAGCAGACATTCTGTGATGGAAACCAGCCCAGCTCAGGAACATTTCCAGAAATCTCTGTCTAAGAACACAGATGGCCACGCCACAGAGATGAGGCCATGTGTGAATGTGACGCAGAAACGCCTCCGTCTCCTCAGGGCCAAAGCTCCTTTCAAATGAATAAAATAATAATGAAATAATGAATGAGTTTCTGTCCTCGTCTGCTGAGAGGGTTCACCTGTTACCTCCCAACGCTGCATTGTGACCTCAGCACAGTAGCTGCCAAACTACAACAACATCCTCCCAGTGAATTCATGGCAGTCTTCGGAGCTTTCAGACAAGCCCCTCTCTGCTACACTTCCAACGTTACAACAGTTTTCTTTGTTCTCCCTAATGCATTTATCTAATCTCGCTTTCTATCGCAACAACATGGGTTTCCTTTTGGCATTAATAAAGTATTATTTTATTCATTTCAGTTCAAACTCCAGCATCTCTGACGGTCTGGAGATGTGTATCAGTGGAAAGAGCAGCTGGCAAATCTGGAAACGAGCGATTTTATCGATTCTGCGATATATATCGCTATTTTATTTCCCCAGAGAGTATCGATTTTTCAGCCGCGGGTATCGATATTCTACGCTTCTTCCAAAACACCCGTGTCCCACCTTTAAAAGCTTGCGAGCAACAATTTGCACTGTTTAGATAAATGAAACTATTTTTCTCAACAAATCTTTTATTCATTTTATAATTGATGCTTTCAGTTCAATTAATTCAAACAAAGTCATTGGAACACTCACAAGATGTCACCAAAATCACTTTGTCCCTTTAAAATCTTCCAGAAAATGATGTAAATGTATTGTAAGATGAATACGATATATCGTATCGTGAACCAAATATCGTGTATCGTATCGCGAGATTAGTGTATCGCTACATCCCTACTGAAAGGTATGTTCAGGTTTTAAGGCAACATGTGCTCCCATCCAGACAACGTTTTTCTTTCTGTTCAGGGAAGCAACGTTAAACCACATCCTCCAGCCATCCTTCCCCCAACCAGAAACACATGGAGCATCCTGAAATGGAAATTAGGACAAAGAGGAACGTCACCATGAGCCAACATTTCCTGACAGGTTGCTGCCATCAAACTCTGGCAAAACTATAATTTTTAATAACTAAGATGTGATGTCTTTGCATTTATCTAAGTGGTGGTTTTCTGCCCACTGCTTATAAAGTGCTTCATTTATCAAAGTCACTGTATAAACCTTGTGCCACCCCAGATGGGACTCGAACCCACAATCCCTGGCTTAGAAGGCCAGTGCCTTATCCATTAGGCCACTGGGGTCCACATTAGCTCCTCTAGGGTTGGATGTTGGATCACATCGAAAACACAGACACAGGGTGTGGATGATGGGCTAAACACATCTTAGATTGTTTAATTACCTGAAAAGACACTGAAGTGTCTGTTCAATAAAAGCCTCTGTTATTAAAGCTCCCATGAGCCCAATATTAAGCTCTAATAATGAAGCCCTTTCCACAGGGATGGATGGTGTCTTGTTCATGTTGTGTTAGATGGTACTAACCACAAACTGCTTACATGGCTGTCATGTTTATTTAGAGGTTTAATTATATACTGAAACAACCATCAGCTCTAATGTGTCGATGAAGGTTGGGAATCAAAGAGAGAAGGAGCCCAGAGAAGATGAAAGATGTCCACAAAGGTCAAAGAGAGAGACTGAAATAGTCTTCATGTGGGGACTGAATCGAAGTCACGCGAATATACTGGGAAGTCCGGTGGTTTCCTACCGGCTACACTCCCCCTACAGCCGGAGTCCATCACACACCAATCACATTCATTCGCTTTGGAAAGCAAGGAGGCATGATCACCACCGATGCAGAGCATCTGAGGAAGGGGGGACGTCTGAGCAGAGATCAATGAAATGAAGAGTCCAGCGTGACGCCGTGGACATTTGCCCCCCTGGGCCACCATGATGCTCTTAATGCCCCCCGCAAAAAAAGAAAAAAAAAAAAGATATGCGTATCTGTGTAAGCATGAATTTTAATTTGTGGAAATAGAAATAATGGAAATTACATGGAAATAATACTATAATAATATAATACTTTAGTAATATAGTATTATTATTAGTAAAGGTATTATATTATTTATAAGTATAATACTTAAGGTGCCAGTGTAGAGCAGCAGGTCGGCTCATCCAACACCTGAACAACTATGAACATTTTTTTCCCCCCTTGGAGTTCCTCATACAGCGCGTATGTCTCTGTCCTCCATCTTCTCTCTGTCCTCCATCCTCTCTGTCCTCCATCTTCTCTCTGTCCTCCACCCTCTCTGTCCTCCATCCTCTCTCTGTCCTTCATCCGCCCTCTGTCCTCCTTCTCTGTCCTCCATCCTCCTCTCTGTCCTTCCTCTGTCCTCCATCCTCTCTGTCCTCTCTGTCCTCCTCTCCTTGTCCTCCATCCTCTCTCTGTCCTCCATCCCTCTGTCTCTTATCCTTCTGTCCTCTCTGTCCTCTCTGTCCTCATCCTCTCTGTTCCATCCTCTCTCTGTCCTGTCTCTATCTGTCCTTCCTATCTGTCCTCTGCCTCTGTCATCTGTCCTATCTCATCTGTCCTCTGTCCTCTCTCTGTCCATCCTCTCTGTAATCCTCTCTCTGTCTCCTGTCCATCCTCTCTGTCCTCCATATCTCTGTCCTCCATCCATCTCTCTGTCCTCATCTCTGTAATCCTCTCTCTCCTCCTGTCCTCCTCATCCTCTCTCTGTCTCTGTCCTCCATCCTCTCTCTGTCCTCCATCCTCTCTCTGTCCTCCATCCTCTCTCTGTCCTATAATCTATCTGTCCTCATCCTCTCTCTGTCTGTCCTCCATCCTCTCTGTCCTCTCCTAATCTCTGTCCTCCATCCTCTCTCTCTGTCCTCCATCTCTCTGTCCTCATCTGTCCTCATCCTCTCTGTCCTCATCCTCTCTGTTCATCCTCTCTCTGTCCTCTCTTCTGTCATCCTCTGTCTTATCCTCCTCCTCTTCTGTCCTCTCCTCTATCTGTCTCCATCCTCTCTCATCTCTCTGTCTCCATCTCTCTGTCCTCCATCTCTCTGTCCTCTCATCCTCCATCCTCTGTCCTCCATCCTCTCTGTCCTCCATCCTCTCTCTCATCTGTCCTCCATCCTCCTCTCTCTGTCCTCCATCCTCTCTCTCCTCCTCCTCTCTCTGTCCTCCTCCTCTCTCTGTCCTCCATCCTCTCTGTCCTCCTCCATCTCTCTGTCCTCCCTCTCTCTCTGTCCTCCTCCTCTCTCTGTCCTCCATCCTCTCTCTGTCCTGTCTCTCTCCTCTTATTCTTTCTTTATCCAGCTGGTCTTCATCAGGAAGGTCCCTCCATATGATCCAGGTCCTGGTCCAGGTTTCTTCCTCTTAAAGTGGAGTTTTTTCTTGTCATTGTTTGTCTTAAAGGTTTTTTTTCTCCCTCTGTGGGAGTTTTTTACCTGCTGTTATCCTTGATTAGGATTTAATATTATAATTTTAGTTCATGATATTTGCTCGGGGGTCATGATCTGGATCTCTGTAAAGACCTGGAGACAGTTGACATTGTAACAGATGTTGTACAGATAAAATTGAATTGAATTGAATTGATGTTCCCGTCCGTTTGGCAGGGAACAGATTGACAGACGACTGTAGTGATCCTGTCGACTTCTACTGGTGTAACTGGGGGAAGCTGTAGCAGAGAGGAACACCTGCAAAGCAACAGTGTGAGTCCTGCCTCCTGACACGTCGTTACCCTGCTGGACTTGTATTAAACTCAGTTAAACTGTAAACTTCCATGAGATGATTTGTGCTGTAAATTGGCACCACCCAATCCAGAAAAAAAAAAACAATCTTAAAAAAAAATGAACCATAGAAATGTAGAAGCAGTGGACAGTGTAGGTAAATGTGGGAGACGGCTGAGGCATCTCCAGAATAATCCTGTTCCCTCAGCCGCCTCATCCCCGAGGCTGTGAGCGCACAATTAGATTTCCGGGACAAATCTGCTGCGTGTAAAGCCAGGAGATCTCACGAATTGTCCTGGAGAACGATACGTCTTCGCTGACGTGGCCACAGCTGCAGAACGAGGAGCTGCGCAGCCTCTTCAAGTTTTCAGTCAAAACTCTGGCGATGCCCCAGAGGTGCATCCCTGCTTGACCAGGAGCTTTTACGTAATCTCACTGTTGGAGGTTATTATGTTGATTTATTTAGACTGTCATCACATCGTGAGAAGTTACAGCAGCATGCTCCAAGAAAAGAAAAAAAAAACAGAAATATGAACATTTCACTCACCCAGTTAAAAAGTTTATAATAAAACAACTGTAAATTCTCTCTTTCTGCCTTTATAAAAAAAAAAGAGCAAAAATAATCCCTGCAGCTGAGAGTTCATATTTAGCTCCACGGGGCCGGGTGCTTCTTCATGTCGACATTATAATATAAGATACTGCTGATCCGGTTGCCTCGGGGCGTATGGGATGATATAGGTGCTCTGTCATCGCTCCCTGCAAACGCCATAACAGCTGAAATCACTGCAAAGAAACTGTCATGAACCTGCGACGGCGAGGGAAAAAAACTCAGTAACTGCAGAGCAGTAGCTTCAAAACAAGTACCGGGTAATAGAGATAGATACGCTCTCATTTTATTTTCACATCGTTTTCCAGAAAAATATGTAAATGACGAGAACTCAGAGGCTTCACTGAAACGCATTAAACCCTCTTCAGATGTTCAGATCAACATCTGGTGGCTTGAGCTGGCAGCTAAAAGGACTGCAGTAGCTAAAAGGACTGCAGTAGCTAAAAGGACTCCAGCAGCTAAAAGGACTCCAGTAGCTAAAAGGACTCCAGCAGCTAAAAGGACTGCAGTAGCTAAAAGAACTCCAGCAGCTAAAAGGACTCCAGTAGCTAAAAGGACTCCAACAGCTAAAAGGACTCCAGTAGCTAAAAGGACTGCAGTAGCTAAAAGGACTGCAGTAGCTAAATGGAGTCCAGCAGCTAAAAGGACTCCAGCACCTAAAAGGACTCCAGTAGCTAAAAGGACTGCAGTAGCTAAAAGGACTGCAGTAGCTAAATGGAGTCCAGCAGCTAAAAGGACTCCAGCAGCTAAAATGACTCCAGTAGCTAAAAGGACTGCAGCAGCTAAAAGGACTCCAGTAGCTAAAGGGACTCCAGTAGCTAAAAGGACTCCAGTAGCTAAACGGACTCCAGTAGCTAAAAGGACTCCAGTAGCTTAAAGGACTCCAGCAGCTAAAAGGACTGCAGTAGCTAAAAGGACTCCAGTAGCTAAACGGACTGCAGAAGCTAAAAGGACTCCAGTAGCTAAAAGGACTCCAGTAGCTAAAAGGACGCCAGCAGCTAAAAGGACTGCAGCAGCTAAAAGGACTCCAGTAGCTAAACGGACTCCAGTAGCTAAAAGGACTCCAGCAGCTAAAAGGACTCCAACAGCTAAAAGGACTCTAGCAGCTAAAAGGACTCTAGCAGCTAAAAGGACTCCAGGAGCTAAAAGGACTCCAGCAGCTAAAAGGACGCCAGCAGCTAAAAGGACTCCAGCAGCTAAAAGGACTCCAGTAGCTAAACGGACTCCAGTAGCTAAAAGGACTCCAGCAGCTAAAAGGACTCCAACAGCTAAAAGGACTCTAGCAGCTAAAAGGACTCTAGCAGCTAAAAGGACTCCAGCAGCTAAAAGGACTCCAGTAGCTAAAAGGAGTCCAGCAGCTAAAAGGACTCCAACAGCTAAAAGGACTCTAGCAGCTAAAAGGACTCTAGCAGCTAAAAGGACTCCAGCAGCTAAAAGGACTCCAGTAGCTAAAAGGAGTCCAGCAGCTAAAAGGACTCCAACAGCTAAAAGGACTCCAGCAGCTAAAAGGACTCTACACTGAAAAAAATGTGGAGTGATATTTACTTAAGAAAACTTAGGAAAGTTTTTGCACTTAGAAATTGCAAGTAAATTCTACAAGGGCGATCATCAAGTAAACTTTACTTGCAGATATCAGTTTATTTTACTCGCAAACCTCAGGTAATTTACTGTTGATTATTAATATAGTCATTGAATTTTACTCTCTCCTTCTTTGTAAGTTTTACTTAGACTCTGACTGCTTCAAACTGAAAAATCTCACCTAAAATCAATGGCTTTTTAATGTAATTTTAAAATACTTTTTTAAACTTTTATTTATGAACTATAAATGAGTAACATTTACACAAGATTTTACATAGTTTTTCTGCAGTTTTAACTGCCTAAATTTGTTCATAATATTGTTTATTGAAACAATGACTTAAAAAATGAGGCAACTGTTTTAATTTAAAACCTTTATTTTTCTTAAGTGAAAAAATAAATATATTTTTTTTCAATAAAACATTGCTCAACAGGGTTTGCATTGCAAAACAAGGTATATTTCACCCTGAAAAAAAAAAAATTGACATGCTTTGAAAACTTAAGTGTAGACATGATGTTTCACTTTAAAGAACAGTGTTTGCTTTTAGAAGGTTATGATACAGAAAACATATGTTTAGAACCTCAGGGCAGAGCATCTTGACACTAAAAAGTGCCATATTTCCTCCTTTTCAAGCCCACACTCACATCCGTGACCCATTAAAATGGTTCCACGATCAGTTGAGAACTTCTGGTTTAACTTTGTTTGTTACAGTGGAACAAGTTGAAATACAAATTAGAACTTAAAAACAGCAGAAAAAGAACACAGACAAATAGCAACAAACAACTGTGGCCCTTTTTTCTTTTAGTACCCTCTTTGAAGGGACAACTCTTGGGTCAAACATGTGGACTCAAGCTATAAGTTTGTTTCGCAGAGACAGAGTTTTGGGGACATCTTAAGGACATCAAGCCTTAGAAGAAGCTTTTGAAACACTTCAAAAGTGTACTTCATTTTTGGTGGGTAACCCATCAGCAGGAGACAGGCCTTTGCAACACTTCTACAGTTGTCAAGTACCTCAGTCCCCTCAACGACAATCGACACGGATGCATCTTCATCTTTTTTTTTAATCTGGAAAAAAACAGACAGAAAAAAAAAAATCAAACCTAATCTGAACTAGATTTTCATATCAGTATAAAAGTCAACTTAAAACAAAGAATGAGAGGTAAGTAAGGTTTAAGATTTACCTTACATTAGCCGTTCAAATCAAATACTGTAGTAGGAGAACTTTCCCAGCGGAGGCTGTAAAATACAAAGAAATATAATATTTAAAGCATCATACTCAAAAGTTACTTTAATGCCAGGGATAATGGAGAAGTCACATTTCTTGGGCTATATTCATATCACTAGAATAACATAAGATTGTCCTTTCAACTTTGTGTACATTGAACTTTATGCATCACAATAAATAACTTCAAAATTCTAAATATATTCTGCTTCATTTCAATTTGGAATGGTACCTATAAATTCTGTGATGAGGGTAAACCTTATATAACTTAAGAAGTGCAGAGAACTAAACAATTCTTTTTACCTGAATACCCAGATGGCTTTTCTTGTGACACTGCTTGCTGTAGTTGCATCTTAAGAGGGCACCATGTCAGCTGTAGAAAGCTGTTGCTCTGGGGAGGACAAGAAACAAAGACAAAATAATACATTAAAGAGGAAATGAAACAGTCAACTAAGTAGTGATGGTTACTGTACTGCTGTCACCATATTTTAAAATATCATTGATGAACTTATGAAATACAAAGGACTACACATTTATTTTTACCTGAATAGCCAGTTGGCTTTGCTTGTGTCACTGCTTGATGTAGTTGCTGCTTGAGAGATCACTGTCAGCTGCAGAAAGTTGTTGCTTTGGGGAGGACAAGAAACAAAGACAAAATAATAAGAATCATGTAACCAAAATAAACTGCACCACTATCAAACAAATGTACATTTGATAATATGCTGTAAAAATATTTTTAAAATATCACCAGCGTTTCTCATTAATTAACTCCTGTTTTTTTTGAACAGCACTTCACTGTCTCTCATCCCTGTCAGTCAGCCCCTCCACCTGCCTTCTCCCTCGCACACGCACCTGTGCGCAAACACCCACAAACACGGGTGCACTGCATGGACAAGATGTGCTTGGCGGCTAATACACGGTAAATGGGGGCTAAATCGCTTAAATTGTACCGTGTGGCCTGCAGTCGAACTCGCGGACGGACTCTGGAACACGCCGGACACGAGGTTGTCTGTAACATGCACAGACACCACGTGCGAGAGCCTGACCAGGTATACCCTCTGCGACGGCCCCGGTAGAAACTGACTCGGCGCGCCGAGGGCAAATTTGTACATTCGGTGCTCACTGGCCACGTTGTATGAAAAAATAAATAAAGCCACCGTCAACTTTACATTAAAGAACGCACTCGACCGTTGATAAACCTGTGCACTTACCGAGGGGACAGCAAGTTGTGACATATCCCAGGGGTTCACGACCCAAGTCCACAGGGACGTTTAGTGACCGTAGTAAAATTAAGCTACAGTGATACGTAATGTGCGATAATGGCAAATATTACAGTTTATATTATCATATTACTACATTTAACTCCGTTACGTTACAGAAAAAATCCTGAATGTCTTACCTTAAACCTGACCGCGGCAGTTATCCTCTCGTGTTTTGGCGGACAACGAAGCGCATGCGTCGTGTATGCACGTCACAGGGCGCATGCGCGGGTTCAAAGCACGCAGCACAAGTAAAACCTACTTGGTATTTAAAAGTTCATTGCAAAGACTCTGAAAGCTTTGAATATTACGTGAAAATACATAATAAAATTTATTCTTCCCACAGAGTTTACTTATTACATTGATGACATATATAGGATTTACTTAAATAGTTCCAGTTCTCACAAATACTTACAATTAGAAAATAAAAATTGTGATAGTTAACCTAATAAATATTACTGCACCACAAAATCATTTTTTTCAGTGTAGCAGCTAAAAGGACTCTAGCAGCTAAAAGGACTCCAGTAGCTAAAAGGACTCCAGTAGCTAAAAGGACTCCAGTAGCTAAAAGGAGTCCAGCAGCTAAAAGGACTCCAGCAGCTAAAAGGACTCTAGCAGCTAAAAGGACTCTAGCAGCTAAAAGGACTCCAGTAGCTAAAAGGACTCCAGCAGCTAAAAGGACTCTAGCAGCTAAAAGGACTCCAGTAGCTAAAAGTACTCCAGGAGCTAAAAGGACTCCAGCAGCTAAAAGGACTCCAGCAGCTAAAAGGACTCCAGGAGCTAAAAGGACTCCAGGAGCTAAAAGGACTCCAGCAGCTAAAAGGACTCCAGCAGCTAAAAGGACTCCAGTAGCTAAAAGGACTCCAGCAGCTAAAAGGACTGCAGTAGCTAAAAGGAGTCCAGCAGCTAAAAGGACTCCAGGAGCTAAAAGGACTGCAGTAGCTAAAAGTACTCCAGGAGCTAAAAGGACTCCAGCAGCTAAAAGGACTCCAGGAGCTAAAAGGACTCCAGGAGCTAAAAGGACTCCAGTAGCTAAAAGGACTCCAGCAGCTAAAAGGACTCCAGCAGCTAAAAGGACTGCAGCAGCTAAATGGACTCCAGTAGCTAAATGGACTCCAGCAGCTAAAAGGACTCCAGTAGCTAAAAGGAGTCCAGCAGCTAAAAGGACTCCAGCAGCTAAAAGGACTCTAGCAGCTAAAAGGACTCTAGCAGCTAAAAGGACTCCAGTAGCTAAAAGGACTCCAGTAGCTAAAAGGACTCCAGGAGCTAAAAGGACTCCAGCAGCTAAAAGGACTCCAGGAGCTAAAAGGACTCCAGCAGCTAAAAAGACTGCAGTAGCTAAAAGGAGTCCAGCAGCTAAAAGGACTCCAGCAGCTAAAAGGACTCCAGCAGCTAAAAGGACTCCAGCAGCTAAAAGGACTCCAGTAGCTAAAAGGACTCCAGCAGCTAAAAGGACTCCAGGAGCTAAAAGGACTCCAGTAGCTAAAAGGACTCCAGCAGCTAAAAGGACTCCAGCAGCTAAAAGGACTCTAGCAGCTAAAAGGACTGCAGTAGCTAAAAGGACTCCAGCAGCTAAAAGGAGTCCAGGAGCTAAAAGGACTCCAGGAGCTAAAAGGACTCCAGCAGCTAAAAGGACTCCAGGAGCTAAAAGGACTCCAGCAGCTAAAAAGACTGCAGTAGCTAAAAGGAGTCCAGCAGCTAAAAGGACTCCAGCAGCTAAAAGGACTCCAGCAGCTAAAAGGACTCCAGTAGCTAAAAGGACTCCAGCAGCTAAAAGGACTCCAGGAGCTAAAAGGACTCCAGTAGCTAAAAGGACTCCAGCAGCTAAAAGGACTCCAGCAGCTAAAAGGACTCTAGCAGCTAAAAGGACTGCAGTAGCTAAAAGGACTCCAGCAGCTAAAAGGAGTCCAGGAGCTAAAAGGACTCCAGGAGCTAAAAGGACTGCAGTAGCTAAAAGGACTCCAGCAGCTAAAAGGACTCCAGCAGCTAAAAGGACTGCAGCAGCTAAAAGGACTCCAGCAGCTAAAAGGACTCCAGCAGCTAAAAGGACTCCAGTAGCTAAAAGGACTCCAGCAGCTAAAAGGACTCCAGCAGCTAAAAGGACTCCAGTAGCTAAAAGGACTCCAGCAGCTAAAAGGACTGCAGTAGCTAAAAGGAGACCAGCTGTCCAGCTCAGGTTGAACGTCAGCGGTTCCTGAAAACATGGAGAAAATAACGAACTGGAGATTTTCAAGTTGTGAAAACCAGCTTTTAATTTAGACCTCAAGGGACTTTTCAGGTTACAAAACTAATTCCAGAACCAATTAATTTTGTAAGTAGAGGTACCACTGTATGTGGTCCTGTGATGGACTGGAGACCTGTCCAGGTGTACACCTGCCTTTAGACCAAAGAGAGCTGGGATAGACTCCAGCAGATCCCCCTGACCCTGCAGAGGACTAAGCAGGTATAGATGATGGATGGATGGATGGATGGATGGATGAATGGACGATTAGGAAAAACCATTGTTAAATTTCAAGCTGAGGAAGAATTTGGTCTGTGATTAGTTGGACCCGCCTCATCAGAGAACATCTGGAGAGCACTCAAACGGAAAAATATGACGATGCTCATCTTAAGACGTGTTTACAGGGAAAATGGGACCAAAAGGTTCAGTTGGTATCTTCATTTTAATTTTACTCTGAGAAAGAGTGCCAACATTACAAAGAGGTTTTAATCTGAAAACGCAAAAGTCGGTTTCCACACGAACCAATGAAATGAGGTCAGTCAGGAACACGAGGGATGTTTTGGGTTCAAACCACCTACAAAGTAAAACCAAAGGAAATATTTCCCTTCACGACACAAAAGATGAGTCTGGATCTGACTCTGATTTGGTTCTGAGGCAGGTGGGCAACCAGCTGGTCGGAGCGACGGAGCACGTGACCGCAGCCATGTTGGCGTTTTTGATTGGCGGCTCCTGCGTGACAGGCAGACTGGGGTGGTGGTCCCCCTCTTTAAAAAGGGGGACCGGAGGGTGTGTTCCAACTACAGGGGGATCACACTCCTCAGCCTCCCTGGGAAGGTCTATTCAGGGGTCCTGGAGAGGAGGGTCCGTCGGATAGTTGAATCTCGGATTGAGGAGGAGCAGTGTGGTTTTCGTCCCGGCCGTGGAACGGTGGACCAGCTCTACACCCTCTTCAGGGTCTTGGAGGGGGCATGGGAGTTCGCCCAACCAGTCTACATGTGTTTTGTGGACTTGAGAAGGCGTTCGACCGTGTTCCCCGGGGATTCCTGTGGGGGGTGCTTCGGGAGTATGGGGTGCCGGACTCCCTTATATGGGCTGTCCGGTCCCTGTACGACCGGTGCCAGAGTTTGGTCCGCATTGCCGGCAGTAAGTCGGATTCGTTTCCAGTGAGAGTTGGACTCCGCCAAGGCTGCCCTTTGTCACCGATTCTGTTCATTACTTTTATGGACAGAATTTCTAGGCGCAGCCGAGGTGTTGAGGGGATCCGGTTCGGTGGCCTCAGGATTGGGTCTCTGCTATTTGCAGATGATGTGGTTCTGTTGGCTTCATCGAGCCGTGATCTACAACTCTCGCTGGAGCAATTCGCAGCCGGTTGTGAAGCGGCTGGGATGAGAATCAGCGCCTCCAAATCCGAGACCATGGTCCTCAGCCGGAAAAGGGTGGAGTGCCCTCTCCGGGTTGGGGATGAGGTCCTTCCCCAAGTGGAGGAGTTTAAGTATCTCGGGATCTTGTTCACGAGTGAGGGAAGGATGGAGCGGGAGATCGACAGACGGATCGGTGCGGCATCTGCAGTGATGCGGGTGCTGCACCGGTCTGTTGTGGTGAAGAAGGAGCTGAGTCGGAAGGCGAAGCTCTCGATTTACTGGTTGATCTACGTTCCCACCCTCACCTATGGTCATGAGCTTTGGGTAGTGACCGAAAGAACAAGATCGCGGATACAAGCGGCTGAAATGAGCTTCCTTCGCAGGGTGGCCGGGCTCTCCCTTAGAGATAGGGTGAGAAGCTCGGTCATCCGGGAGGGGCTCAGAGTAGAACCGCTGCTCCTCCGCATCGAGAGGAGCCAGATGAGGTGGCTCGGGCATCTGGTTAGGATGCCTCCTGGACGCCTCCCTGGTGAGGTGTTCCGGGCACGGCCCACTGGGAGGAGACCCCGGGGAAGACCCAGGACACGCTGGAGGGACTATGTCTCTCGGCTGGCCTGGGAACGCCTCGGGATCCCCCCAGAGGAGCTGGAGGAAGTGGCCGGGGAGAGGGGGGTCTGGGCTTCCTTACTCCGGCTGATGCCCCCGCGACCCGACCTCGGATAAGCGGAAGAAGACGGTACGGCTCCTGCGTGAGTCGTGACATTAATGTGTCATGTGATTCAGTGCCGGTGGAAATGGGAGGGGCAATAATTTATATTTTCTATATGATGCAAAGTTTTTCCAGCTCGAGACTCTACAGCCCATAAAAATCTCCTCTTAATATCAAAAATATCAGTTTCATCATCATTTGTGGGAAATCAGAGGATGAAGCTTTTTAATACATAGTTAAATTTTTCATCTTTAAACTAGAATTCAGAGACAAGTTTTTGTTTTTTTTTCTTTAATGAAAAACATGAAAACGTCAGCCTGCGGAGCTGAAGGATGAATTCTTCAGCACAGCGTCTGAAACTCGTGATGCATGTCGGGTCAAGCTTCTCTGTCGGCCTGGAAGGAGCCAGAAACGCCGCGAACGTACTTAACAAGAGCGGGGTGTAAATATTTCATCAGCCCGCCTCTCTCCGGCGTATTTATCGGCGTGAACCGGCTCCTCCCGTCATCCTGACGCTTCTGTTTACCTGTCACGGGCGCAAGTGGCGAAGCAATTAGGGCGGCCCGCCGGCACGCGCCGCTCTCAGCTGTTGCGGCGGGAATGTGCAGAGAAAGCAGCCGCGCTCTTCGGAAGCTGGATGTTTGTGCTGATTTCAGCATCTCCTCTCTGAGCAACAACGAGCACACGTTTCTTCTCTGCAGAGTAGAGGCTCTCTGCGTTGTGTTTTTGAAAAGAAAAGGAGACGAACCACCTGGAAAGATCACCTGACACTTTATTTGCCCAGAGTCATAATTAGAAATGCACGATAACTGTTTTTTAAAACCGATACCGATAACCGATAACTTTCAGCTACTAAAGGCCGATACCGATAACACACACATATACCTAAGATCATTACATCAATACTATAAACAAAATCAAAAAAATAGTTTGGACTCTTTAATTGAACAGATATTTATTTTTT